>JAULJZ010222918.1:0-17555 GCA_032270985.1 Heliamphora pulchella
GAAATTTCTTTTCGATTGAAACAATGAAAACCTGAAAAACCTAAAAATCACTTTTATTTTTAAAAAAATAAAAAATAGAGTACAAAAATTATTATTTAATTGAAGGGTAAAAATGTAAAAAAATATTTTCTATTAACAGCGTCTGTTTGAAAAGACTGACAGGAGAGAGGCCAGTGTAATTTCAGATATCACATGGGAGGTCTCTGTAATAAATTAAATCTCAAGAGAGCTAAGTACAATTTACTTTTTTAGTTATAATTTATAAGTTTTCGTTACTAAAGAGTTGATTGGGATCAAAAGTGCAGCTGGTATTTTCAAAAAAACCTAGCTTTAAGTCAATTTGTTTGGTTTAAAAATATTGCACGGCTTTTAAGGCAATTTAAAAAAAGCAAAATTTATTTTTTTTCTTTTTTTTTTCAACATCTACTTTTTCAAATTATTCTAAACATTCTTACTTTTTTATTTTTTTTCAAAAAAACTAAATTTCTTAAAAGTCGAGTTAAAAAACTATCCCAAACAGACTCTAATTTTAACAATAAATTATTATTTTTTAAACCCTCATAACTTATATATTACAAGCTATATATTACTTTTCTTTTTTATAATCAACTAATTTTAACTATAAGTTATCATTATTTTAAACACTTACAATTTTTTCTGTAAATTATAATTATCATTTTTTTAGCTACAATTTATAAGCAATTAATTTCAAAAATTTCAAACCGCACTTATGTGACATTGCTTGATATTTTGATTCAATAATGTAGCGAAAAACACTTTAGATGTAATAGTTTTAGTCTACCATTGTTGGGTTGATAAAAAATAAAAATAACCAAATGTGTATTAAAAAAATTTACTTATTAAGAGTATTATACTGCCGATATAGTAGATCGAGAGTAACTTATGGTTTATCTTTTGATTGGCAAAGAACTATCAAACGAATGGCCTTGTTTGGGTGATCAATTTATGTGTTTATTTGCTTACAAGTAATAAGTCAAAACACAAATGAACTAATTCATTTGGATAATACAAATAAGCCATTTTATTTGGCTTATTTTTGACTTGTTTTGGTTTATTTACTTAAATAAATCATTTTGTTTGGGTGATTTCTGGTTTATTTGGCTTATTAGCTCATTTGTTTATTGGTTTAAAATTTGGCTTATTTGATTCGTTTGGGTGACAGTAGCTTATTTTTGCTTATAAGCCAAATAAGCTAACTAAGCCAATAAGCTCGATTACCCAAACAGGGCCCATACTTATATTTTGATAAGCGAAGAACTATCAAACCATATTTAATTGGGTATGTAAAACTGACCCGGGTCTTGTGGGGGCGGTCCAAAGCCCAAATAAGACCAGCCCAAGCCAGGTCAAGCCTCCTTGCAGTATGAATCTCTCAGTTTTATTCAGTTTTAGAAAAATTATACGAAAACCGATTAACGAAAAAAAAGTAGAGTGAAAAAAGAAAGCAAAAAGAGAAATATAAAACAATTAATTTTCATTGTTTGTGTAGTTTGTAAGAAATTAATAAAAAACAATTACTTTTAAATTTTTATGTAATGCGTAATCTACACTCTTTAAAGGATTTATTTAGGTATAGGTCTCATCATTAGCAAACCCCAAAGAATTGTCAAGGTCAGAAAATTAAAGTAGATTTTTGACAATTTTATTTTTTATAATTTTATTAATTAGATCAGGTGAAGACCAATATAAATGATTAATAGGCCTCTAAGGAGGTAATTTATTGAAAATTTGAAATGTATTTGATTATGTACTGATGCATTTTTTTTTTTTTTATTCTTGAATGAGTAAAGAAGCAAATTTTGAGTTTGTAATGCTATTATTGTATTCATTGGCCTCGTTTGGATGATTGTTTATTTGTTTATTTTGATATTTTTTATAATTTAGTCACACTATTATATTTTTTGATTTCTTACATCGATACGAGTTGAAAAATTAATTTTTTAAATTAAAATATAAAAAATGTATAAAAAATAAAAATAAGCTAAAATAAGCCAATAAGTTAAATTTTATATTCCTTATTTTGTCTTTAACAAAGTTTTCTCATTTTTTGATCAAATTTTTTATTTTTTCAGTCATTTCAACGACACGATTCGAAAAAGTTACAAAAAAAATAGTCAAACGATATAAAAAGTTTAGGACCTTGAACCCCTTGGATTTTAGACATCTGAGACCTTGGACCCCTACACCCCTAAAACTCCCAAGACCCTAGAAAACCCAAACCCAGGGACCCTTGGACTTTCAAAAATTCAGATCCCGTAATCTTGGGACCCCCAGGACTCTTGGGACACTAGGACCCCAGGACCCCCAGGACCCCTGTACCCTCGGGACCCCAAGACCCAAGACCCCTCACAACCGGAACCTTGGGTCCCTAGGACCCCAAACCCCCGGACACCCGAATCCTCGAGTCCCCATGAACTCGAACCTTCGAACTCCGTACCCTTGGGACCACAGACACTTGAGACCCTAAACCATTGGGACCATGAAACCTTGGACCCTAGAATCCTGAGACCTTGGGCCCCCTAACCTGAGACTCGCGAAAACTCCAAGACCCTAGGAACTCAGAGCTTAGAACCCTCGGGACCTTGGAGCCCGGAGCCTCAAACCTTAGGACCCCGGGACCCCTAAGGCCATAGATCCTCGGGATCCCGAGACCCTAGACCTCTCGGACCTTGAACCGCAGATCCCAAGAACCCTAGACCCCTAAACCCTTATGGCCCTGGACCACCAAACCCTAGAACCCCTAGGTCCTTGGGTCCCTGGACCCCGAGACCCCTAGAACCCTGAGACACCAAAGCTGAATCCCCGAACTCCAAGACCCTAGGACCCCCCGAATTCTCGAGACTCTGAGACCCCTAAAATCTCGAACCCACAAATCCTTAAACCCTTGGACCTCCGAAATCCCAGAACCCTAAAATCCCAAAGCTCCTAGATCCTCACACTCTTGGGATCCTAGGAGATTGGAAACTTGGACCCATAGAACCTCGACTCTCGGAATCGTAAACTGGTGATAGAATGGTTGTGCTAGCGTTAGTGCAATGGTAAGGGTGAAAATCGTTTTTCGCCTTGAAAAAGTGAAAAATATTTTTTACCAAAATTAACTTATTTTTCATTGACTTCAAATATATTTTCTATTGACTTTTAATTTTCGTCGTAATAAATATTTAAAAATACAAAAAATATTTTTTAGAAAATATTTTCCGTTGAAAAAAACGGAGCCGAAATATAAAAATGTGCAAAAAAAAAAAACTTTTTAGAATCCATTTAAAAGAAATTTCAATTAAGTTTAAACCTAAGGTTAATGAGCAAAAGATATTTGGCTTAAAACATTATAAGCCAAATAAGTAAATGCTTTTTGATGACTTTTAGGATATTAAATTAAAGTCAAAAGATAATAAGTTAATAAGTTTTAACTTAAAGTGATTTTAAGTCAAAAAACAATAAGTCAAAAAGTTTAATTTTAAGTCAAAAAAAAATTATAAATCTTTTCTTTTATTTTTATATATTTTTATCTTTAATATAAATCTTGTTTGATAGATCTAGAAGACTAGATTTTAGAAATACAAATTTAATAAGAACTAGATGGGTATAATAAAGTTACGATGATAATTTTAAAAATACATAAAAATATCTTAGGTTAATAAATAAAAAGGTAAAGGGCAATAAGTGAAAAAGGTAAGAGGTGATATTGAAAAATGAGGCTAAAAGCTTATTTGGGCTTCAAGTCTAAAAGAATTGAAGTCCGGATTAAAGTCGAGAGCCAAACTAGGCAATATTTGAAGTTACAAAATACTAAAATGTTCAATAGATTGGATGGATTTTCTTAGTTAAAGATAAAACTTCAGAATAATATTGAAGTACAAATATTTGCACATGAAGAAATTTATTATAGATAATTTTCTCATACTTTGATGCATTGCAAAATTAAAAAATTTTCAGTGTCGATAAGATTTAATATGATGAGAATTTTTTTAATATTTATAAGTTTTTCAACACATTAAGCTTTTTTTCATACCTTGATGTAATGCAAAACGATAAATTTCTTAGTACCGATAAAATTCTTAATATAAAGAGAATTTTTTTAATGTTTAGAATTTTCTCAAAAAAAATTCTCTTACCTTTATACAATGTGAATTTTTTTTATAGTTGATAAAGTCTATAACACAATGATTCTTTTACCTTGATGGATGCAAAATAAAAAGTTTTTGCATAATGAGAAATTTTTCAGTGTCAATAAAAATTCTACACAATGAGAAATGTATTAATGTTCATAGATTTTCTAAAATATAACTTTTTCCCATACCTTGATATTATGTAATTTCTCTATGTTGATAAAATTTCTAACAGGTGAAAAAAATTTAGTCTTCATAAAAGTCCTTCAACACAATGAAAAATAAATCATGCATTGATGCAATGTAAAATGAGAAATTTTCTTAAGGAACAATGCAAAGTATGAGAAAAAATTTGTATATGAGAAAATTTTTCATATTTCTTCCATTGATGTTCCTATATCTTGATACGATGAAAAATTTCTCGGTGCCAACTAAATTTCTAAGACAACGAGAAATCTTTTAATGTTTATAAAATTTTCAACACAATGAAAAATTTCTCATATCTTGATACGAGGTAATTCTTCTGTTGATAAAATTTCTAACACAATGTGAACTTTTCATATCTTGATGCACAATATGAGAAATTTATCATGTACGGGCATTTATTCATTGAAAAATAATAATTAAGTTAATATTCTTATTATTATTTGAAAAGGTGAGAATATGAAAAACCTTTAAATTTTGTCTTACTGCACCACAAGAGATTTTTTTATACTTGGGTTCTTGATGTAGAGGATAAGAAATCTTTCATATATATATATATAATTAATTTTAGTTTTAAAATTTTGAATAAATTGAGAATTTATGCATGAGAAATTTCAAGTGTTTAGAAAAAAATTATCACAATAAGAAATTTTCATACATAATATAGGTAATATATTTTATAAAACATCAATTTAGAATGTGATTGAAACCTATGGAAAGGTTGAAAAATAAGTAAAATAAAAAAGAGAAATTCAAAATAAACTGTAATTATAAAAAAATTAAATTTTTCAAAAAAGGAAGAAATAGGAAAAAAAATAAAGCCTACACTAATTTTTATAATAAAACGATTATAGAAAATTATTTGAGTAATTATGAATTGTACATACGTTACTAATTTATTCAAGTTTGTGTTTTGCTTCTATACTCAAATTTTTATTCATATAAACGAGAAATTTCAAAACTTAATTTTTATATTAATTGTGAAATGGGATATTATTTAATTTTTTAAAAATATAAATTTATATTTAATATGAATTCTATTTGATAAATATCTTGACGAGTAAATTCTCGTACTATTAAGTTCTCCAACTTTTTACATATTGTTTTTTTATCCAAAAAACACCATGTAAAAAGATGTAACCATGTAAATTCACTCAACTTTTGGCTACTTATTGGAGCACTTTATTAAAGATTGCCTTTATCACACTTGATATATCATTCGATTTATTAAAAATTATCTTTAAGCACGAGTGACAATTAGTGTAATTGACAGAGAGGCCGGAGCTTGAAAGAGGGAGGGGAAAATCGAACCCCATTAGTAAATGGAAGCATAACTAACTCAACCACTTTGAATTTTGCATATTTTTTAGTCCAATCTTATTCCTTTAAGTCGAGAACAACAAAAGGGTGTGAATCCCGCTTTGCCATTTGACTCAATCATGAGCAATATTTAAATTAAACTAGAGATATTCTAAGAGAGGCAAATTATTATGTATTCTTGCAGTGATATTTTTAGCAAATAATTGATCGTAACTTACATTATGTGGGTCACTCTTTGTCTTCTAACTACTAAATAAAAGTGAATTTTTTTTTGATGAAAAAATGAATTATTATGTTATTACCGTAAAATTTATTACTACCATATTAAATATGAATACATATCACGTAAACTTATCACGAGCTACTCTGAAAGTGATGTCTTCCTCACCTTATTTGAGTGCACCGCTTCATCAACTTTTCTGGATAGTGGGTTTTGTGGATTCAGTGCTTCAGTGCTTGACCTGCATTTGTGATAAGCTTTGAATAAAAATCCAAAAAAAAAAAAAAAAATTATGTACATATCTTTATCCCTGATCATCCACCTCATTGCCAAAAATTATTAGGTTTTTTGGAAAAACATGTGTTACTCTTTATAAAAAAAAAAAGTTATTATATATTAACTGCGTCGCTTTTTATCTCTGACTTATTTAATAAGAATAAGTCACTATACTATCCATAATATTTTCACTACGTAATCAAAAATAATGTTGCATAATACTTTAAACTACCGAATGATTGTTCCTCATAGCTAATTTTTTATCAACTATTGGTTTTCCTACGCCTCATGCACTTTTGTTTTTAGTTGTTATAAAACTCTGGGATGGCGGAAGGGAAAGCATATCTTGATAATATTTTATGAATTATGAAGGAATGGCGGAAAAAATATGTAATTGTGTGTTTGGCTTAATTTTTTTTTTTTTTTATAAGTTCTTTAATTTTTTTGACTCTTTTATAAAAAAATAATTAATTATAATAAAAGGCTAAATAAAAAGACCTTTTAAAAGGCTTTTAAACAAAAAAAACTTATGCCAAACAAAGGCTCAGCGAGCCTGAGTGGCAATGGAAAATAAAAATGTCTTTTCCTTTCTTGCTAAGGACAAAAAATATATATATATTTCCACGTACAGCTTTATCCTATGAGACGCTATATATAGACTGATCATTGACCGTCCTAAGTTTTTTTTTTTTAACTTATTGACTAAAAATATAGACAAATAAAAATTTTAAAAATTAAATTAAAATATTAATTTTTAAAGTATTTTGTTCAAACTTTTACTCTATTTTAAAAGACAAAAAATATATCTACTTAATAACTTATTTATTATTAATACCAATTTTATATAATTATTATTAACTATGTAAAAAGACAATACTTCGCAATTTAAATAAAAACTAAAGTTGATTGATTGGATAAAAATATTATCAAATAACCTGCTTTAAATTTATTTTTTTTTGGGTAAAACTTAAGCTAGTGCCAATCAGGCCTTAAGTTCTCATTTGATTTCGGATTTAAGCTGAGATATAGTCTTTTTACTTAAAATCACAAAAAATCAAATGTCGAATCACAAAGAATTTTTGCTGCAGGGTGGCTTAAAACTATTTTTTAACCAAATGAAATTTTTTTTCACTCCTTTGACTTAATGTCCAAAAAAAAAAAAACCTTAAGCCAAGTTACCAAACGATTCCCAAGACATTGTTTGATAAACATTACTTTTTGCTTTTTTTAAGTAGAAAATAAAAAATCTCATTTGTCTGGAACAAAAATGTTTTAAAAGTAATCTTTGGCTAAAATTGTTCGGGTAAATTACAATAACCTCTTATAAAGTATAATTTAAATACAGTCAAATTTACATAAGTACTTCTCTTATTTAGCGCTCTTAATAGAGTTTATTAAAAGTCCATTTATTATTCACTCTTTGCAATGAGTCTTTTAAAATATGATATGACACGTCTTGTGTCTCAATTATCAAAAACAAAATTTTAATAAAAAAAAAACTTAACCAGTTGAATGGCATGTTGATTCCGATGGAATTTGGATCTACTGTGTAAAATATTACTGAAATTAATAGTTTATTAATTATTAATTATAATTTATAATAAAAATTGTAAGTATTTAATAAAGATTGTTGCTTGTGGCTAAAATAAAAAAAATTATAAATTATAACAGAAGTTGTGAGTGCTTAAAAAAACTTATAATTTATAATTAAAATTAGTATGATAAATCTAAAAACTACTAGTATCAGGTTTCGAACACCCTCATCATCCTGATGATTTGCTATGTTTATATTGTAGAACTTATCAAAAAAATTATTCATGCAAAAAATTAAATGAATTGTATCAAATGAATTTTAAAAAAATTGCACAGTTAGTTTTTAGAGTCATATTTTGACATTTAGTTTTTTAAAATAAACTTGTTCCGACCATATAGTTACCAATATATATTCAATTGTATTTTTTATATGTATAATCTTATGGCTAGATTATAAAATATGAACGGTTCAGATTAATAAAATAAATCACTGAACATATCATAAAATAAAAATAAAGATCTCTTCATTTTCCAAATAAATGAAGAGAAGTGGGAGGATGCAATTTCATTACTGTTGATAACGAAATGATTGAGATTTTTATGAATAGATCAGATTTAATTGCTTAACTGACCACATTACGTTGAGTCTAGTTTTATTAAGTTTTTTAAATTATGATATAATTTTTATGCTTATTATTTACATAAACTTATAGAAAAATGCTAGCAAGTGCCAATGAATACTAATTAATAAATAAAAAATATTAATATATGTATAAAGTATTTTGATATTTATAAAAGGAAAATTTAAAGATTAATCATTTTTTTAAATCTTATAAAAGATTAAATTTCATAACTTTTATTTTAAGAGATTTAGTTCTATCAAATTCGAAATAATTATATTATGTCTAATTTGTTCCTAGTTAAGAGTTAATCTTTTTCTGCTTTGGACAAACAAAAAAATTCAAGTAATACATTTATCAAGCATCATAACTGTTGAGAATGAGAAGTGATACATTTTCATTTAACTAATGTCTCAATTTTATAAACTGATAAATGTATCACTTATCGCACAGAATTAAAACTCTACTATCAGTTCATAATAGAACTTATACTAAAATTACTCTTTATAAAATTACATTAATATTATTATTTTTAAATTTTATTTACTTGTTAATCAATGACCAATAGGGACGAGAAACCCCCAGCCCAAGTGGTCGGCCTTCACAGGAGCCCTCACCCAATCGGGGTTCAAACCCCGCGCACCCTCTCCTCCTTGTAATCAAAAAAAAAAAATGACCAATAGGCACTAATGGGTAAAATTCAACTTATTAATAATACAAGTAATTTAATGTTCTATGTAAAATTTTGCTCTTTTAGATATTGAGTCAGGAACTGAAAATAGAAAAAAAAATGGTTTTTTGGTTATCTATTTTTTCAGTTAAGAAATAAAAATAAAAATAAAATAATTTATTTGATAATTTTTGTATTTTAAACTAAAGATATAATTTTGTGAAAATGCAAAATTGATATATTGTTCGATTGATTTCAATAATAGGAGAAGATATTTTATTAAAAGGAGAACTTGTATTATTGGGTTTCACAAGTCAAACACAGCATTCTTGAATCTTTGGTTGACTCAAGAATTCTCATCACCGATTATAATGACATCTTTTATTTTGACAAATTAACCATTATTGCAAATTGTACTGTCAGACCAACTAGCTATTTTGTTTTAAGACTCAAATAAATTGCAAAGAAATTAAAATTTCATACTAAAAAAACTAAGTACAAAGGAAATTAAAATTCATAATAAAATAAAAACAACAAATATACAAGATTTAACATTCAATTCAGTCCACCCAATCTGTTCCTCTCTTCAGACGGTCAAGATGGTAAAATAATACCCAACAAGACATATATATAAATTCATCTTCAAAAAAGTGGGATTTAAGGGACTGACTTGAAATTATTTTATTCCATACACATTGTTGATCCATTACCTGGCAAACTCAGAAGACTGTCATTTGATTGATGACATTATGAGTTGCTTAACGTAAATCTAACGGTGTTGGTTAATTTGTAATCCAAATTTAAATTAAAAAAAAAAATAATATAATTTTTCTAAACATGTGGAACTGATTTCATTTGACCCAAGTCTTAAAGAAAGATTTGTGTAATTTATCCAAATTATTTTTACCAATCAGGCCCTAAATGAAAAGGTACAACTTAAGGAGAAAAAATATTTACTGTTGTGAATAACTAAATAGAAAAATAAATTATCTTGCCAAATAAAATATCTTTCCTTTTTTTCTTAATCTAGCCAAACAAAAGAAAGAAATTAGCTTCAGTCATTTTATTTTTTCCGTATAATTTGTCTTTGCTTTTTCCTTTTTTTTCATCCCTTCATAAATTCAAGAAGTACATCCCCAATTTAAAAATATTTAAAAAAAAAGAAGAGAGAAATCTAAGAAAGAAGAAGAAGATCATCTAGCTGGTTAGATTTAAATTTGCTCATTAATAGTCACCAATTCAAATTTTTAGGTCATTGAAACTTGAAAGGTTGTTTTTAAACCGTAAATCCGTTTAATTCATCATTGCAAAATTGTCCAAAAAAAATTAATTCGTCGATTTTATCAAATGAGTGGCTCGACGGTAGATTGAAATTTTTTATACCACTATAAATAATTTAATTAATGAATTTTTACTAAATTCCCCCGCACCCGTTCACACCCATATTTAATAGTCACCAATTTGAATTTTTAGGCCATTGAAAGGTTTTTTTAATCGTTAATTTTAAAATTACAAATTTAATCGAGGTACACAAATTAGTTCAAAGTCTTTTAATGTTAAAAAAGAAAAAAAAAAAAAACAAGAAGATGATCACAACAAGGCAGATTGACGTTGCATTTCAAAGTCTTTCTCTCAGTATTTAATGACTCCACGCCTTTTTAATCTTATCCAAGTCATCCACAAGTCTTATTATTAATAAAAAAAATTTAAAAAAATAATACAGTTGAGGAAAAAAATATTTTTAAAAAATATCCAGGATATTGTGATGACAACATTGAATTCTGTTTTGAATGGGTCTAAGACACTATAAAAATGAATGCAATCCAAATATTGGTTTACCAGAGAAAGGGGATTAAAAGATTTAAGTGTTTGGTATTACTGAAATTAGTAACGGTAGAAGGTAAGAATTTGAATCTATTGATCTCATCTAAATTGGCTGAATTGACAGAACTGGATTCCACGAATACGCCTGCACAAAAAAGGGGTGAGATACCCGCCAGTGACTTTATACTGGTGGACCCTCCGACGATGAAGTCAGGCAAAAGTTTTAGAGAGAGAAAAAGAACTTGAGAGAGTATTTTGACAGAGTTTTTCCTAATAAAAAGAGAGCATACCTTAGTTTTCAAATGGGTTGGCTATTTATAGGAAGAAATGTACTTGACCCGCTTTTGGAGCCCGACCCGACCCGAGCAGGTTGGGTTGTACACCCTCTCCCTGATTAATGCATAACGGTCAATCTGATGGTGACTTGTCAATGCCATCATTACAATCTTCTGCAAATTTCTTTTGTTATGTCAAGCTGTCCATCAGTACTCAGATCTAGTCTAGTCTAGGATAAGTCAACTCTTTCTGATATTCTAACCTTAGAGTTGGTTTAATTGCTACTGATCCCTCATCATGAGCTCCCCCTTTTGATACGTGTATCATGGGGCACGAATTTTAAATATCAACCATCGAGCTCGGCTTTATGGATCGCATAGTTCGTCCTGCTTGGATAGGAATGCCGAGCATTCCTCCTCATGGAACCGAGCACCTCTTCCTCTGGATCCGGACTGATCCCCTTCTGAGTTCGGCCTCACATGTCCCGAGGTCTTCAGAGCTCGGGACACTGTCCTTATATGCTCATCTCATTGCCCGAGCTAAGGTGTAAACACCAAGGTACGCAATCATGGGTGAAAGCCTGTGGCTCTGTACGGCATTCCACGTGTGTTCCACGTGGTGGCGTTATTAGAAACTTATACTCTCTCAATAACTTATAAATTGTAATTTGTAGCAGAAATTATACGTATTTGATAAAAATTGTAACTTGTAACTGAAATAGAAAAAAAGTAGTTATAAGTTATAGTAGAAGTTGGGACGTTTAAAAAAACTTGTAACTTATGGGTAAAAATTAATAACAGTAAGCCAAAAAACTTGCTAACAGTAACTTTGCCTTATATGCATATGATACTTTTTTATTTTTAATCAATTTGAGACAAGATCGTAAATAATCATTATACTTCACTGTCAACGTCTCGATGGCCCATTCTATTGACATTAATTTAATAGTAGCCCTTTCTATTTTTGTGACTGTATTATCGGTATTTAACAACTTGGGTGCCGATTGTCAACTAGTTTAAAAGTAAATTTTTTTTTATTTGCATTTTTAGCCAAAAAGTTTAATTTGGTTCAAATTAAATTATTTGATAACTTAACTTTTAAGCTAACTTTTTTGAAAATGATTGTTTGAGTAAAAAGTTAATTTTTTTTACTTTTTTTTTAAATTAGACAATTTTGTCTTTTTATATATATATATTTAATATTAATAATTATATGTAGTTGGTTGTGGTGGTAAATAAGTTATAAATAAAAGGTATTATTCTAATTTAAAAGTGATTGCAGTTTGAATAGAATATTTTAAAAATTTGTGTTTTGATTTGACTTTTTGTTTTTTAACTTTTTATTTTTTTGTCAAACAGATTATGTTGATTTTTTTTGTATTTTTAGTCAAAAAGTCTAAAAACTAAAATTACCAAACAAGCCCTTAGTGTTGTACTCATTCACAACACTTTCATTATCTTAATTCAGTTTATAAACTGCTCTGATTACAAAATGACAACTGATCTAATCTCATAGTCGAATAGATTGCATTAAATTTCATATTTAGCAGGATGACTCTTTCGATACCAATTATTACAAATTTTGAAATTGAACTCACCCTTAAAAAATTAATTCTAGAGGAGGTGCCCATAGATTTCTTATTTACATAATAATCCCTTTTCTGGATCTATAATGAGTTAAAATCAAAGTCATCTAACTAAACAGTTGTGTTCATCATTTTTTAAAGAGTAAATTACATGTACACCAATGATCTCTGTAATTTTTTTTAAAAATGGTTACCGAGGGTTCAATTGTATACTTTTATATATATATGTGTGTGTGTGTGTGTATATATATATATATATATACATATGTGTGTGTGTGTGTGTGTGTGTGCTTTTTTTCAAATATAATATATAAATATATAGAAAATATTTGTGAGTGAGTTCAATCAGTAGGAGTTAACTCACTGAATTGGTTAAAAGAAATAGATAACTAGGTGTAAATTTGTACTGTTAACATTGACAGAACCCATTAAATACAACGCGTATGATTATTGGTGAAAAATGAAAAAAAAAAGTTTTTAATTTATTTCATAAAAGTTTAAAATATCAATACAAAATTCATTGCAATTAAAGTGTTAAGAACTAAATTGAAATTAAGAGAAACTATATAATATTCCAGTGATGATTAATTCTGCTATATTAGTTATGATTAGTTTTCATATAATTTGTTATAAGTTCAATTTTTAACCCTTCTAATACATTCTCTTCACTTAACTTTTTTTTTTTTTTGAACTTCTTATGTCCAGTACTGTTTTAAAAGTTTTAAAATAGAGAGCCTGTTTGGTTACATTTTTCATTTTTACTTTTCAGAAAATTGTTGCCCAAAAATAATAAAAATGCATTTGTTAACAATTTTTACAAAATGATTTCCAAAAAAGTGAGTTAAAAAATAACTTAAAAACAAAAATTTTTGAAAACAATTAAAAGTTGTTTTCAATTATTCAAGTCCACTTTCTTCTCCAAATTTCTCAAAACACATAAGAAATCCATCGCGAGTTCAATCGCCGTCATTGTCAAGCCATATCCCAATCACCGTTGCCATCGTCGTCGAGCCAAATTACAATCGCCGTCAAACTAGATCTCTTGGTCGTTCTCATTGTCGTCTCTTAATCATCCTCATCGTCATCCTCTTAAAATCAACAATTCAGATCTCTCAGTCATCGTTGTCCTCTCACTCGTCATCGTCTCTCATCCTTCATAGTCATCCTCTTTTCTTAGTCATCGTCGTCTCCCATCCTCCATCAACGTCCTCTTCTCTTAGTCGTCATCCTCTCAGATTATCGTTATGCTCTTAGTCATCCTCTTAGTGGTCATCATCTCTGACATCGTCAACATTTTCGTCGTCCTTTTCTCTTTTTTCTCTTGATTTGGGGCCAGTAAAAACTAGACTTAGGGTTATGGTTATGATTTTTAAAAGTAATACACCAAACGTAATTTTTTTTTCAAAATGTTATGAATTTATTTTTCAAATTCATTTTTAGAAAATAATTTTTAAATTATAATTTTAGAAAATACAATCAAACACAAGTCCTCTAATTTAATGTTATGCAATTTCATGGACAAAGTCACTTTTATTTCTCATACTCTTCTTATAACTTGATACAAACCCAACCCTCGCCACTGTCGACCTCACCATCTTCGGCCACCTTCATCGCAAGCGGCACCACATTCGACCACCATCACCACCGGCGACCAGATCAATCTTCGCCACGTACCATCACCAAAGATATTTTTTTTATTTAGTTTTTTTGAATTGGTTTTCAAGTTTTCGGGTTTGGGGCAAATCAACATACTTTGGATCAACATTATTTACAAATAAATTTATATCAAAAATAATTCTTATAGTAACTTAAAAAAATAAATATCAATTATTTACTACTTACAAATAAATTTATCTGTAATAACTAAATATTAGTTATAGGTAAAATTATCTCAACAATAATTTTTACAAATAAATTTATCACTTTTAGTATGTCAATGATAATGCTTATAAATAAACTTATCTGTATTTGACAAATGCTACTTAACTTTATCCCTTATACATAAACTAAAGAATGACCCGTGCCTAAAGGAACTTCCCATACTATTTGATTCCAATTAAAATTAATTTCATACTAATTAATTTAATTATTTTTAAAGACACTTTCAAACATAATTTAATCTTAGCAACAACATATTGAAAAAACTAATTTTCACAAAAATAAAAAAAATACATATCACCAAAATTACCAAAATATGAAAAATACATATCATAAGGAGAACCAAAAAATAGAAATAAAAAAGAATAATGCAAGAGAAAAGGAAAAAGACTAAAATGAGTAGTAAACTGTGGCTTTTAAATAACCTGAAAAAATATTTTTATACTCATAGAACTTTTACATTCAAAAGTCCCATCAAAGATTTATGAATTATTCAATTGCCCTGAATCAATACATAAAATCATATTTCAGGTAAACTAAATTATGATATGAACCATTATAGAGTGAAGTACTATTTTCTTGAACTACTTAGTGTGAATAAAATTTCTTTTGTAGTCTTTGAAAATAATAGTCCATAAAAGATCAACCAATCGTCATCAAATTATAAAGTATTGCTGCATGTAAAATGTCAATTGGGTAAATAAAAAATCAAGAATATACCACGAGAGACACCATTGTATTGAATATATACAAACAATATTAACTAATTCATAAAATTAAATGACTGAATAATTAACAGTAAAAAAAAATTGTCAACCTTTAATAAATATCAAAAATGAGAGATGGGAAACAAATAGAGCAAGGGAAAGATGAGAGCTGAAATAGAAAAAACAAAGAACAATTGACAACAATTATTACCAATTGTAATGTTCTACAAATTGGGTTTGGAAGTCTGGTTTTAGAATGAATGCATTGTTAGTATGCGCATTGGGTTTAGAAGTGTGGTTTGAAATGACTGCTACAATAACAAAATAAATTAAAAATACTAATGTTCTTTAACAAATTAATCAACAAAAACTTTCACGTACAACACATACAGAAAAAAAAGCATATAGAAGAAATTGAAAATCTTCTAACAATCAAAATAATAAAAGAAAGAAAAAAGAGAAAAACCTAAGTAATCTTTGTGCCAAAACTTAACATTGGTAGTGTATATCTCACAATGAATCCAAACAAATAAAGCCTACACCTAAATTCGTGTCCATCAATATTTCGCAACTTACTACTATATAAAATCATTTCAAAGAATAGAAATTCATAACTAATTCTATAGCAAAGTTAGTAAAAGATCCAAGTATTAAACTGCTTTGTTATAGTAACCAAGCAAATGCAAATGAATAAGATTAATAGAACAGTACTTCAAAAATTAATATATCTACTCCACTCTTCCCATGTTCAACTTCAGCATAATACATTCACACCCAAATTTTATTTTTGCTCACTATTTCTAAGAATCTAATAGAGTATGCATAGAACTATCAATTTTTTTCAACTATTACTAAAAATTCACTTGAACATGAATAGGATTATTCATTTTTTCAATGTTCCTAAGTACCTAAAGATTGAAAATATGTTAATAAATAAATTGTTTGAATGAGAAAAATATTTTACAACATGGGAATAACATTAATCAAATCGAGAATAAAAATTTTGGGGTCCATTGCTATAATTTAGAGTCTCAAATTTGGGTTCCAATATTGCAATTTGAAATATCAAATTGGATTTTCACAATCTCAGCACTTACAAAACAAAAAAAAATAGAAAGTAGAAAATTAATGTGATTAGAAAAAAAAAACTCATGTCATCCAAAAAACACACAAAAAATAGAAAGTAAAAAATTAATATGATTAGTAATTAGTCTTCAGAAAAATACAAATTTAAGATAAACTTATTATTTAAAAAAAATCATAAAAAGTGTAATAGAAACATAAATATTGCTTAACAAGATATAGTCATAACTCAATTAGCTTCGATTGAAGTTTCAAACAGAGATATAATCACATGATCACAATTAAAATCGTTACTGCTTCATAACAACTATTACAACATTGGTTTACTTCTAATCTTTGAAAATTATAACAAATATAGCTATACAATCACAAACATTATAGCTTTGCTTTTACTAAAATAGATCTCGTTGCACTGAGAGATAGAGAGAGAAACACACTGTCATACATATAAACCCAAACCAGGCCACCGAATCCGTAGCTTCCTTTGTTCTCGACTAATTGATTGACCAAATACCAGTATGAGCCCCACCTTGTTCTCACCTTAGATCCAAAACATAATTGATGGATATAAAAAAAATACCAGATCCTAAAATACCCAAAATTCAAATCTAGGGTTTGAATAAGATATGGATAGTACCGGATCTAAAAATCTCAAGTCTAAGATCGTTGAAGTCAAAGAAGTCTTCGTCGTTAAAGATGGAAATCAAAGTCGATACCTCCAATTTGCCTCTGCCACATTTATTGAAGAAAGCCAACAGATCTTCGAAGAAAAAAGAAATCGAAATCGTAGGGGGTTCAATTAGCAGTACAAACATGGGAGAAAATGAAGCAAACGATTCTAGAAAGGAAAAAGCTTACCGATGACGGTGGAGGACGGTGGTGGAAGATGGTGGCGGCGAAAGACAGCGGCGAAAGACAGCTAGAGGGAAAGGGGCAAAGAGAAGAGGTGAGAGTAGAGAAGATGGAAAATCAGAGAGAGAAGTGGGCGAAAGGGGAAGGAGTTTACCTACAACGGCGATAAGCAGAAGACGACAGCGGCGGAAGATGATCGCGGCGACAGCGTCGTGGCGATTGACGGCGTGGCATAGTGGTGGTGGTGGCGTAGCAGTGCCTTGAGGTTCGAGAGAAAGAGGAGGAGGGAGGCGTGGACTGAAAGAGGAGTTAGAGTTAAAGGTTGAGATAAATGGGCGGGATCCAGAAATAGAATATGCAATCTCAGCCCTTAATTG
>JAULJZ010222929.1:0-17554 GCA_032270985.1 Heliamphora pulchella
GCCGGTTCACATTGATTCTCTAGTAGAGCCACAGTTGAAAAGGTCTACAAGAGAGCGTTAAGCCTCTAGCAGATATTCACCTACTAAATATTTGATGCTCACAGATGGAGGAGAGACAGATTGTTACCAGGAAGTAGTTGAATACGATCAGAAGAATGAGTGGATGAAAGCGATGCAAGAAAAGATGAAATTCCTATATGAGAATCAAACATATGATCTAGTAAAGCTACCAAAAGACAAAAGAACATTGAAAAATAAATGGGTCTACAGATTGAAAACAGAAAAAGGAAACTCACAACCCAAGTACAAAGCAAGGTTAGTTATAAATGGATTCAGTCAGAAGAAAGGTATTGACTTTGAAGAAATCTTCTCACCTATTGTGAAGGTGACATCCATTCGGAGAATCTCGGATTAGCTCTAAATTTTGATTTGGAGATTGAGCAGATGGACGTGAAAACAACCTTTCTCCACGATGACTTAGAGGAAGAGATTTACATAGAGCAGCCTAAGGGATTCAAAGTCAAAGGCAAAGAGAATCTAGTGTGCAAACTAAAGAAGATTCTATATGGGTTGAAGTAGGCACCGCGATAGTGGTATAAGAAATTTGACCAATTCATGGCTGAACACGAGTTCAAGAAGACTGCTTCAGACCATTGTGTGTTCTTAAAGAAATTTACAGAAGGTGACTTCATTATATTGCTGCTCTATGTGAACGATATGTTGATCATCGGTCATGACATGAGCAAGATTCAAAGAATTAAAGGAGAGTTTAGCAAATCCTTTGCAATTAAGGATTTGGGACTGGTTAAGCAAATACTTGGCATGAAGATCACCCTGGATATAAAGAATCACAAACTATGGTTTTCACATGAGAGGTATATTGAAAAGATATTTTAGAGGTTCAACATGGATAAGGCTAAGCCTGTAGATATTCCACTTACTAGTCATTTTAGACTCAGTTTACAACAAAATCCAGCAAGTGAGAAAGACAAGGTAGAGATGAGGAAGGTTTCTTATTCATTCGTAGTAAGGAGTCTAATGTATGCAATAGTGTGTGCAAGGCCAGACATAGCAAATGCAGTTGGCGTGGTGAGTAGATTTCTGTCAAATTCGGGAAGAGATCACTAGGAAGTAGTGAAGTGGATCTTTCGTGTAACGTTCCGATTTCGAAATAATAAAATTCGAGTAAAATTGGAAAAATACTCAAATAAAGGAAACTATATTTTCTTCGTAAACAACCCCTAAAAACAGTTAATTTATACCCCCAAAGAATAGCCCAAAAACATTGAAGAAAAATTTCGTTCTGAAACAATTTTCAATAAAACGCTATCGAGCAAAGTCTACTCAAGCGGACTCCTCACCGCTCGAGCGATGGGGCATCCGAGAGTTCACTGCCCAAAAATTAGAAAATTCTTTCCAAGCATTTGAAAATCATTCCCTTCTCTTATTCCTTGAACATGATTTTTGATAGGCAAACTTGAGAAGTAAAATATACATTTGAGAATAAAACACCCACCTTTCAACCCAAGAACCCAAAATCAAACTTCAATATCAAGATACATTATTCAACGATTAAACTTTCAACCCATCTAACAAACGAAACGTCCTCACATGCATACATAACATGAATACACGGCCTTAGAGCTTTACAACACAGGTGTTCTAATCCCATATATAATAATCCAAATATTCCAAAAGAAAGCAAGAATTACATCTTTACAATTTTATTTCATAAAAAAATGTTATCAAGGCAAGTGTAATTCTATCAGCTACTCAAAAAGGGTCCAACGACCAACGACCATCATCTTACTCCAATCTCTTCTTCCCGTTCTCATCTGAAATGTTGTTAAACAACATAAACTGAAACTCGTAGAAAAAAGACTAACGATGAAAGTATGCATGACATGTAAGAATGGTTATGCAGGTTACACACAAAAGTTTATCCAAAACTAACATTATTTGTCCCAAATCAAATTCTCCTCTCATAACCGAGTTTTCAACAAAAAAGTTATAGTTCAGAGCTCCATAGTTAAAGTTAAATTAACCATTATAACCAATCCTCTTACCATTTTCGAACCAACCCAACGCATTCCCATATCCTACCATTTTATCCATTCATTCAATTAAGGTTTACTAACCCACTTTATTCATCAATTCAATCAAGTACGAAAATTGAACGACGCCTATGGACTCAGGCATATTTATTGCCACCAGGCCACGCAAGGCCCGAGGAATAAATACCCATTCTATAGCTTGGCATGGAGAGTACACATTTTTTATTTTTCTCAAAAATATCGATGGTTGAGTCGACCAAAAGCATGCTTTTATAGGGATTAACCCGAAGAAGAAATGGCCTACTTTACATTGCGCAAGTTTTCGATCTTTTTTCAAGATTTGAAAACCCGTTGATCAAACGCCAACGTCTCAAAATTATACAACGAATTGAATCCGAATAGAAAAGAAATATAAATTTAAACTAATCTTAAAATATCGACTAGGGGTTCATTATCCCCTAGGAAAAAGAAGATTAGCCGATCATGTTTCGACTCGAATCCATGAAAAGATGAAGAAGAATGGAATCTCAGGCCTCCATCTTCGTCTTCCCGTCACTTTTCGAGCTTCTAGAGTCGTCTCTAGATGAGTCTTCAATATGATTTTTGAAGATATGAAATTATTTGAATGATTCCCATAGACTTTGTATTTATAGAGATGATCAACACCCATTGTTTCAGTGTTTTAATCAAATTTTGACTGTCCAGTTCCGTTCGGATGCTTTTTGTTCTGTCCAGACTCTTTTCCAATAGTAGCTTTTTAGTCCAGACATCCTAATTTTCGTTTGGACGCAATTTTGTAAAAACGCGACTGCATTGTTGTCTCAACTTTAAATGAGTATAACTCCTTCATCCGAGCTCTGAATAGGGCCATTCTTGTGTCCAAATTGAAGTCCCAGAAATCTACTTTCCAATGATTCTAGCATAATATCAAAATTCATTTTATACAAAACGGTATGACCAAAATAGTGAAGATAAGTCAATTTTCTTCACACATTTTTCAAATATTTTTTTGTCGAACTTCTTTTGAAATTTTATTTTCTTCACAGTTGAACCATTTTACCAAATTTCTTGAACTTTGAGGTATTACCATTCATGATGCCGGGTCGTTGGGTCCCAAGATCTAACTGGAATAATGTTGTCTTGATTCTTTTGGCTTCTACGTTGGATTTGTTGACTTTTGATAGCTTTTAATCCATTTTAGCAAAATTTTCTACCATTTTGCTTCTTCTTATATTAACACTGAAATATTACTAAAATATATTAGTAAACCTGTAATCGAGACTTAACAGAGCATACTTTGCAGGATTTAATCGGCACTTTTACGTACCGATCTATTTCTCATGTTTTCTAATTTTAGAAATTAGGGATGGTATCATTCTCGCCCTATCTCTACATGTTCCCACCCCGCTCTTGCATGTTTTCGCTCTTGATTGCACAAAATAAATGTATTTATATTAATACATGGATAAAGTTTATTTTTAAGAATATAACAAACTAAAAAAAATTAATATTATATTTATTTCTCATTTCTCACTTTTATTTCTAATTTTTTATGTGTTAAATTTTAAGAACTCGTTAACTATTATCTTTTACTTACTATATTATCTCTAACTCTTCTTAATATCCCATTTTTAAAGTTTATAAATTATCATTGATATATCTATGTTCTTGTCCCACTCCCGCTTCTTTTTTTATCTCTCTCTTCTTATCTTAGACATGATAAAATAGGAGACATTACAGGGATAGAGATGTGAAACCACATTTGCACCCGGTCTCGTCCTACCCTATTGCTATTCTCACTTGAAATACCCATTTTCATATAACTGACGTATCAATGATGGTGTTCACATCAACACACGTTTACTTAGTCTATTTAATGCATGTCTACTAATCAAGTTAGAATATCAGTTCTACTCGACATTAATAGCCATTGGCCAAACAAATTTCTTCGATGATTCTATACTATTCGGCATTACATGATTAAGCAAATGATTTTAAGTCCCTTCATGGATAATCCACCAGACAACTCGTTATTTTTTGGATTAATTGAGGATTAGTTCTATTTTGAAACCTCTTAAGAGAATTAATTCTACTAGATTTGTTTTACTAGTTTTAATCTTATCCTATATAAAGATAATATATTTTGACTGGTTTGTTCATAATTTAATATTTATGTGTAAAATAACTTTATTTCCTTTTTATCCTCTGCAGATTAGTTTCAGATTTGAATAATTCTTTGGATCAGCATAATTCTTGTTACATTAATGCAATAATAGAATATTATTTCTATTTTGGTGATTTTTTCTGCATAGCAATAATTTATTAAGGGATTTTATTTTTTTTCAAACCGTTGGATTATGTTATGTAAGGGCCTGGTCTTAAATTATAAATTTAGTAATGGTAAACCAATAGAATCTTAGGACACGGCAATATTAAAAACCTAGATGATCAAAATATAAGAGTCTAAAACCTAGAAAGAAAAAAAAATATCTATTCCAAGAAAGAAACCTTTTAACAATAGAAATTATTAAATTCACCTAAAACATTAATATTTAAAATCATAAAATCTCATAAAAAAGTAAAATTACCATTTTGCCCCTAAGACAAAGAAAATCTTAAAAAAACTTAAATTTTGACACATGGACAACCCTAACCCAAAATTTAAATTAAAACAAGAAGTAAAAGACAAAATAACAAAAAAAAAACTAAAATGCCCCTCCTTGGCCGGTTCAACCTGGGAATTTGTGCCAAAAACCATCTTTTTGTATTTTATACTCAAAATTAAGAAAATAAATTGTACAAATCAAATATCATCATAACCTAAAAATGTTTAAACAAATATTGATACTACTAATATAAAAATACAAGTGTTACAAGAATAAAGCTAATGATTAAAATCCTTACACACCAAATCAGCATTTAAAGCCAATTTGATACATCTCAACCGAAGAATTTAATTTAAATTGTGTGTCAACACATAAATAATTAAATAATACAATAATAATTATAAATTATAAAAACAATGAACTAATCACAAAATCACTAAAATAATTCATCTCTATAGAAAAAGTAACTAAAAAGATGTATTAAGTCAATTTTTAGACACTTTTTCTTAATAATATAGTATATATATACATCATTAAACCCTTCACCACACACACACAATCTTAAGTTGTCAAGTCACCACCATTTACATGTTCATGCATTGGTCGGTTCCTTACACACCCATCATACCCCTGCACTAACTTGAGGTCTATAAGCCTCACTTCCCCTCACTTGGCTAGCCATTTTATACTCTCTAAGTCTAAAAATTCTAAAAATCTTCTTAAGTGTTGAAGAAGAAAGAAAAAAAAGAAGAAAACAGAAGAATAAGCTAGGAGAAGAAGGGTTCGTGGTCTTAAAAGTTAAGTCCTTTCATTCTTCAATCCAAAATCAATCCAAGAGGTAAGAAAACTCTTAAATCCTTCTTCTCTCACTCAACTCTATTCTTCATCCACCATTCTTAAAGATAAAATCAAGAACAAGAAGAAAATAAAATGACAAAGGCGTCAAAACTAAGAAATTTGGGTTATTTGATGTTCTCCTTTACGTTTGTGCTTGTGCGTGTAGTTTTTATTGAGATCTATGTTAATACTTATATTTTTGGTTGCTAGAGTTATTGTTTTTAAAGTTTCATATTATACATGCAAAGAATATACTCAAATTCATGCCATGCAAATAGTTAGAGAATGAAGAAACTAGTTAACTTTGAGTTTCAAAAACTTTTACTTGCTAGATCTATATTTGAAAAATCATAACTAAATATAGAAAAATCTCCTAAGGTTGAATCTTATGTCCATATTTAAATTTTTACGTTATCTTTCATATAAAATTCATTTGCACTGTTTTGAGAGCATAAAACTTGAGATATAAATTTTTTACCAAAACGTGTCAATTTTGGACTAGTTTCTGTTGCAGAGGTCAAAATCTTATTTTAAATTGTGAACTAAATTTTGGTCAATTCACAAAAATTGTAGCTAATATATTTATTTATCTACCCACCAAACATGAGCCCTTTAGGTTGAGATTCAATCAGTCACAACACCTCTGCAATTTGCTGTCACCATTTAGTGATTTAAGATATATTCTGTCCAACCTTTTTGTGAGACACAAAACTCACATTTTTAGTAACCAATTCTAAATGTATTCATCATGAAAAATGCTAGGAATATTCTAATCTAAATGATGCCCAAAATTCAAGATTTTTAGTATCTATTTGTTCCCGCAAACTATTTTTAAACTCTTTATTGTTGATGTTGAAGATCACTATTATTGAGTTATGAAAATGCTGACCTGACACACTTTTTTAGAAGAGTAAACTCTTAAATATTTTCTTAAAAACTTTACTGAGCATCCTTCATAAGTGTTTTTAAAGATATTTTAAACTAAAACATATCTAAAAATTAGACCAATTAAAGTTGTTTTGATACCCCAAACACGGTGCCCTATGTTAACCTTGTTCGCAGCAATTTACCAAGAGCTACTATAGCATTTTATTTTGCACTGATGGCTAAATCACCTAAAAATTATCAATTTTAGCTTAAGCGTTCTTCATAAGAATTGTCGATGACATTTTAATATATTTTGTGACCAATAACCAGAACCTAATTCAAAGTTTAGATGCCCCAAATACTTGCTGCGAATTGTAATTTAATGGCTGAATTTTTAAAGTAAGGTGTTAAGTGAAATATGTTAACATATAACTCATGTTTGGATTAAATTAGAGTTGAATGTATGATTAAAGTAATTTATCGTGTTAGAATTCATATGAATCATGGCTTGGTATGAAAGTATACTCCCTATATTGAAAAACAACTTTCAACTTATGATGGAAAGCATGCCTAAAGTGATTATACACGTGCTTAAAATAGTTGTATCATCAGCATTGTTATAATTGTAACATGAGCAAAATCATAGCATCACATGCATTAGTACATCCATGCATAGGATGGAATATGCATTTTTCATCACCAGGTTGGGCTGTGTAGGAATTATATAAATGATAACGATTGATGAAATGAACCATAGAATGGTACTTATTCCAAACAGTGTCTCGTGGTTACGATCTTGATGATACTGATGAATTAATTTTGGTGTGATATCCCCCTGCCTGTGTGGCATCATGAAATATTTTTTGGCTAGATGATATGATACGATATGATATGAATTTTTGAGATAATACCTCATGGCAAAGATGGTTCGGGTGGTGAAATAATTAGTGCTTTAAATCTCATTGATCAGATACTAGACCTTGACCAGAGATTCATTGGCCCGAATGGTGAATGGTGCTACTGTTGGAGGCAAGACTACTAAGATCTTTGTTTTTGCAAACGATTAACGAAAAAAATTAACTGGACAAGCAATCACCAAAACAGGCTCCATATAAAACTTTTGATGATGAACGATCAAAATAAAACATGTGCATCCGAAGTTAATTTAGAAGAATACCTTTTTACCTGTCGAACCTTCAAGTACGATTTGAATCCGAGTTGAAGCTCCTATCAGATCTTCTACTGTATTTCCTTATGCAATTCCCGGATATAGTGTGGGTTATAATTTTTCGAGAACTCGTACCGGTAGAACCAAGATAACTTTAGTCTTAGAAGACAAGTTATGAAACTAATTCATTCTACCCCCATGTATATAGGGTTACAGCAGGGACCTGAAGAGTAATTATGAGTAAGACTTCCAGTAAAACACAGACACGTATCAGCGGTTTCTACAAATAACTAAACCTCATAGCGGTATCTGTAATTATGAAAAACCAACAGCGATTTCTGTAATTTTCATAAAATACTGAATTACAGTTCACACCACTAACGAACTATAGTTGCACTTTGATCCATAATCTTAAGACTATATAGCATTGAGCTCCTGTTATTAAATGTTTATCATTTCTCCCTATATTAAGATTTTCGATACTCGCTAATTAAATTTAATTACTGATAATTTAATTTAATCGGCATCTTAACATTTCTTAAGTCCTTACGCTTAACTTATTTGATCATCGACTAATTAAATCCACCTACAGGGTTTGGCCCAGTCAAATTTTATAAGTTTTCTTAAAAGAGTATTGTCAATCCCGATCTTTCGGTGCGTGAATTCCGTCAATAATTAATATTCGCCATATAAATAATACCGCTATCCAACTCACCGAGAATATAAACCCATATAAGATCGCACCCCCTAATGAATCAAAATAGCGAATATTAAATATACGCAAATCAATAATTATTTTAGGATTAAGATGATAAGCACTATTCATAATAATCTTGGAGTGTGAATTAATTTATATAGTTAGTATAAAATTAATTATCCCAAACGTCCCGTTCAATACACATAAAGTGTACTAGTACAGAGAGTCGGAATAATATACAACGTTATTATCTGTTTCCCGTAACCAAGACAGACCTACTAAAATTTTGTACTACAGTCATACCGATTGTATGCCCATTTTCATCTAAACTGTGAACATAAAATTTATATTCTGCAAGAACCTAAAATCTGATTTTCTGTGTGCAAGTCGTACTCTACACACCAGATTAAATACTATAAGAATATCGAACATCTGTACATAACATTAAAGAAATGACACACATACATTGCTTATAAAGATTCTCATAAAATAAAAAATTAAATTTATTAAAAACTAAAATTAAATACTGAAAACATAATTTTCAATATACCAACCTTAATAATCTTCCACTTATACTCAAAATCATGCTGCCATACATCTGACTCTCATACCTCCTACATGACTATCAAAAGTCTTAACTGGTAAACTCTTTATAAAAGGATCTGCAAGGTTGTCTCTTGATACAATCTTGGTCACAGCAGCATCACCTCTCTGTACAATTTTTCGTATCAGGTGATACTTACGCTCAATGTACTTGCCTTTCTTATAGATCCTTGGCTCCTTCGAGTTTGCAACCGCTCTGCTATTGTTACAGTAAAGTTTAATAGTCGACTGAATTGAAGGTATCACATCTAGATCCAACAGAAAGTTCTTGAGCCAAACGGCCTCCTTGGTTGTTTCAAAAGCTGTCACATGCTCGGCCTCCATGATGGAATCAGCAATGCAGTACTGCTTGATACTTCTCTAACTTATAGCTCCACCTCTTAAGGTAAATACATATCCTGAGGTAGACTTATCGGAATCCCTGTTAGACTATAAATCTAAGTCTGTGCAGCTTAAAGGTACTAGACTGTCTTCTTGATAATCCAACATATAATCCTTAATTCTTTTTAGGTACTTAATTATATTCTTTACCGCAACCCAATACTCTTCCCCTGGATTAAACTGATATCTGTTAATTATGCCAACGACAAAACAGATGTCGGGTCTAGTGCAAAGCATAGTATACATGAGACTTCCTACTGCTGAAGTATAATAAACCGTCTCCATCTTCTCTATCTTATCAGGTGTCTTAGGACACTGATCCTTGGATAGATGATTCCATGCCTGAAAGGAAAAAATCCTTTCTTGAAATCCTGCATGCTAAAATGAGTAAGGATATCATCGATATATTTTTCTTGTAATAAGCTTAACATCCTTTTTTTTCGATCTCGCACAAGCTTGATCCCAAAGATGTGACTGACTTCTCCTAAATCCTTCATATTGAACTGCCTAGATAACCATACTTTAACCGTAGATAATGCCCTCACATCGTTTTTGATGAACAAGATATCTTCTATATAAAGTACTAGGAATATCACCACGCTTCCGTCACGCTTCTTATATACACAGGATTTATTTGGACTTTGATCAAAATCATGAGACTTAATGGCTTGATCAAATCAAGTGTTCTAAGACCTCGATATCTGCTTAAGTCCATAAATGGATCCCTTAAGCTTACAAAACATGTGTTCTCGACCTTTTGCAATGAATCCGTCTGGTTGTATCATATAGATACACTCGTCAAGACTTTCGTTAAGAAAAGCTGTCTCGAAGTCCATTTGCCAGATTTGTAAAAATACACAAACAAGACAAAAACAAAACGATAAAAAAAAACTTATATCTAATGGGTTGGGATACTACATCATCCAAAATGAGTGATATATAATTCATCTATTCTATGTTATTATATATCTCTCACCATTAGATGTATTTTTATCCATCATCCTGTGGTCAAGATTAATTTTTTTATTTTATCCAATGCTGTATCTTGCTCTAAACAAGCATAGTCATATAATCTCACATTTTCTCCCAAGTATTGCATATAGCATCATATATCCAATAGTATTATACGCCTAGTTATCTTTCTATATCTTCTCATGTTATATTCAAATAAACAAATAGAATCTTAAGCCCTTAATTATGTAGTTGTTTGGTAACCCAACTTAACGTCTGACTTTTTTATTCAAAGTCATTTTAAACTAAACAAGTTAGTTTGACCAAATTTATCTGGCTAGTCATTTTAAGCAAAATGGCAATAAAGTCATAAATGAAAGAACTTTAAGTCCAAAAAATTATTATAATTATTTTTACATAATTTTATATTTAATATTAATCATATTCTATAGATCTCGATAAGTATGTTTAAAAATATAATCTTTATAGAAAACGAGTGTGTATAATAAAAGTCATGATATTTTTAAACTGAATAAATGTATTTTTTTGCTAACAAACAAAAAAACAAGATTAAAAGTCAATAAGCAAATACGAAAAATTTAGAATTGTCAAAAAAATGTATTTTTTTTGGATTTTAAATCGACTTTAAATGGAAACCAAACAAAACCGTTGCAGTTTTCATCAATGGATAGTGAAAAGTTTTGGGCCTTTTTCAGGTTGGCCCATTACTTCCCATTCCAACCCAATTCCCCTCTCAAATTATTTTCCGGTAGATTATCAAATATCAATAATACAAAATAAAAATATTAATATTACTAACTCTCCGTTTGGTTTCACTAAAAAACTAATTTTTTTGAAAAAAGAAATCAGTTTTTAAGCCATGCTTTTGATTTTTTTACAAAAGCCAACTAATTTTTTTCATCTTTTAATCCAAGAAAAAAATCTATACACACCCTAAACACTCTAATTTTTTTAATTAAAATCACTATAATACAAACAATTAAAAAACTCAACCCTCTTCATAAAAACAAAAAAATCGTGCCAATATTCATTAATACTACAACTTAAAAGCAAAATGTAATGGTATATTAAATATTTTAATACAAAGCAAAAAAGCAAAAAATACTATAAAAAATTATCCTAAACATCTCAATTTTTTTTAATTTCTCTTTTTTATTTAAAAGCTAAGCATCTTAAAAACTAAACTTTTTAGACATTTTAAACAGGCTTAAACATATTAATCTATATTAATATATAAAAGGTGAGCACCTATTTGGTGTGATGATGCTATGTGAATTTTTTGTATACCAAAAATGCCCTTAATTAATTTTTTAATACCAAAATAATTTCATTTGATTTTATCTATTAATTTTTTTATTACCTAATTTAAAAATTGTAATTGTTCATAATTTAAAAATTAAATTATTTTATTATTTAATTTAATTTATTTTAATTTTTAAATATACACTTGCACATGAATGCGTGCATTAATAAATGGAATTAATTGGTGCCTGATAAATTTCCAGACATGGGAGATTTGAGTTCAACCGAGTCAACCCCCGGACTCACTCCTAATTCGTTCTAAAGTGAATGGGGGATGTTTGTTTGTGGGTATAGCAAAGAATGAACATAAAGCAAAAGGGAAGGGTGATAGGTTTTTGTTTTTGGTCCATAGTATGGATGTGAATGGATCTAGAATAAGAGTTTTTTTTTCTTTTCTTTTTAGGTCTTGATTGAGATAAATATCTAATTTTCTCATCTCTATTAGAAAAATAAAAAATATAGAAATTGGATTAAATAATAAAAAATAAGTAATAATCTTTTTAATCAATGCCGACTGAACATTAGTTAATGTGGGTGTTTTGTGTAGCTAAAATTGTATTTGAAAATATGTGAATATGAATTAAAGCAAAAATTATAAATATTTGTTAAAATTGTAAATTTATAAATTTAAGTTGTAAAATTTGTGTTTAATAATTTATAATAAAAAATACAAGAAGAAAAATATAAGTACACCTACTTGGATTTTCATAACCTTTTACCAAAAAAATTAAAGTATAAACTAAAAGTTAAAAAATAAACTCAAACAAACACCCGAGTAGTTATTTATGATATTGTGCAATTTGTTCAATCAAATGTACAAATAATATGTATGGAATTAACTGGTTCAATCGAATTTTTTATTCTCATTGAAGATATGAGTGTTCAAAAAATCTTTAAAATTGTTAAATCGGTTCAAAACAATACAAATTGTATGATTTGGTTCGATTTTTTGGTGATTAGAAATAATTTTTTATGGTTCAGTTCACAAATTAAATTAAAAAAAAAATCGTATGGAGCCGAAGTAACTCGTCACTTATTAATACTAGTTATATTATATATTATATAAAAAAGACTTAAAATACTATATATATATATATATATTATTTTATATTTTCTCTTTTTTTCTCTTTTTTTTTCCTCATAACATCGTAATATTATATAATTCATAAACTATTAGTAATAAATAAAAAAGTAATAAATTATAATCTACTATTTATAGAAACATGAATATCTCTTTGTAAGAATATCAAACAAATGATAACATAAAATATAAAGTAAAATAATATAAAAAGATTTAATATAAATATAAATAATTAATATACAAATTTTTTAACATAAAATAAATAACAAATACTTATCATGAATATCTCTTTGTAAGAATATCAAACAAGTGATAACATAAAATATAAAGTAAAATAATATAAAAAAGATTTAATATAAATATAAATAATTAATGTACAAATTTTTTAACATAAAATAAATAACAAATATTTATCTTTAAAACCGTAGTAAACTGAAATCGAACTATTATTTATCGATTTGGTTCAGCTTCATGATACATACGATTTTATTTTTGTTCTTAACCTTATAGAATTGCTCGGAATGATTAGGCTTTTGATTTAGCTCTAAATTGAACTAAATCGAACCGTAAACACCTAATAAAAGAGTGCAATAAAAATAAAAATCTTTTTAATATTAGGACGCTTTGAACTTTCTACTTTACAAATATCAAAATAGTAATGCTACTTGCAGTAACAGTTTTACTAAAATTTTTACTAAAAAATACTGTTTAATAAATTTTACATGCTTTTGAATACATTCTAAAAAACTGTTCAGTTTATTTATTTTCTTTAAAAGTGATTTTTAGTGTACTTTTAGTACACTTGTTAGTGCAACTAAGGGTCCGATTGGCAACTAATTTAAAATATATATTTTTTTATATATTTTTAATCAAAAAGTTAAATTGAATTTAAAGTTTGTTGTTTAATAACTTAGTTTTTAAGTTAGTTTTTTTAAAATTGATTGTTTGAATAAGAAGTTAATATTTTTTTTTTGGTTTAAAGTGGACGATTTTATCATTCTACATATTTAATGTTAACAATTATATGTACTTAATAGTAGTAGTAAATAAGTTATTAATAAGAAGTATTATTGTATTTTAAATAGAATGAAAATTTGAATAGAATATCTAGAAGTTTGTGTTTTAATTTGACTTTTTAACTTTTTTTATTTTTTTGCGTTTGACAATTTTATTTTTTTGACATTTTTAATTATAAAATTAAGGTTACCAATCAGGCCTAAACTCATCCATACCAAAGTATTTTGTACAAATATTTTTACGTTATTTAATTATTCAAATCAAATCATATCAAATTAAATCAAATTAAGTATTTAGCCTAATTAATTAGGGTCAACTATATAATTTTTTTATATTATTTTATTTTATTAAGAGTTATATTTTTAATTAATTTTAATAAATTCATCTAATAAAAAATAATTAATTTTTTAATAAATAAATAAATAAATAAATAAAAATCCCATGGTGGAGAACAGAGTTTTTGGATGGAAGGAGCAAGGAAAGTAGAAGTACCCCCCAAACAGAAAATGCCAAAAGCTGTTGTTGGTTGTTGACAGTATTTAACCCAAATGCTTCCAAATCCATTGTGGACAGTGGGCTTCACCATTATACAAAACTCCATAAAGTAGCACATTGAAAGTGAAGTTTTAATGACAATGACAGCACCAGCAGAACTCATGGTACTAATGTACTATAAGCCCCCCCACCCCCCTCCTCATATTCCTCTCTCTCTCTCTCTCACATATAAAAATTACTAGCTTTATAGTTTTTATTTTTTTTTTATTTTTTTTACCACCAAATCAGCTCTAATGGTGTTTAGTATTACTAAAATTACTAAGTTATAAATTATAATTTATATTAAAAGTTATAAGTATTTAGTAAAAATTGTATCTTACAACTGAAATAAAAAAATAGTTATAATTAGTAAAAGAAGTTATAAATATTTAATAAAAATTATATTTTATAACTAAAATAAAAAAATAATAATTATAATTTATAATAAAAATTGTGATTGTTTGAAATAGATTGTAATTTATGACTAAAATTAGTATAATAAAGCTAAAAAATATAGCCAGAAGTTTTGCCAAACACATCCTTTATAGTTGCTTGTGTTAACTAGTTTAAAAGTTATCTTAAAAAATTTTTTTTAAAAGAATTAATTTTAAAAAATTAAGTGAGTTTTAAATTGGTTATTAGATAAATTAATTTTTTATTCAAATTGAACAATATTATCTTTCTATATAGGTGCTTATGTGATCTCGTTTGATAATTTGACTTTTTGCTTAAAATTATTTTAAGTCAAATAAATAAAAAGTTCATTTGGTAAACGATGTGGGTAACTTTAAGTCAAAGGTAAATAAGCCGAAAAGGTTAGTTTAAAGTAGCTTTAGCCAAAAGATTTTTAAGTTAGAAAAAATTGTTATAATTTTTAAAATTTTATTTTTATAAAATTTTATATTCAATATAAATCTTCTTTGATAGATTTTGAAGAATAAATTTTAAAAATATAATTTTTATAAAAAAAAAAATATTTATAATAAAAGTTATGTTATTTAAAAAATATATATATAATTGTGTTATGTAAAAAAACAAAAAGACTAAAAAACTAAAAATTTTTGAATTTTCAAATGAGATTTTTTAGTTTTTTTGACTTTAAGCTAAACGATAAAAAATTAAACTTTAAGCGGCATGTATGGTCAACATTGGTACTAACTTGTAATGATTGTAATTTTTTTTATTCGCTCACTTCTAAATTAGGCTAATTTTATATTTTTAGGTGTCTTGGGACATCATTGGAGAAGATAGTTAAAATAAAAATAATAATCATATTAAAGTTAAATATAAAGTTAAAAAAAAGGGGGGACTTTGTGTATCGATCGGACAATAAACGAAATCCGTTGTCTGCAAAATTTTAGCTGCGTTTTCTAGGCACGTAGTTGTAGGTATTCTTCATTATCGGTCGCTGATAAGTTAGATATAAACTATGTTTGATTTAATAAGTGACTTTATAGGTTTAAAAATAGTTTATTTCTATATTTTTTGTGCATAAAATTTAATTTTAAGTTTATTTTGATTAAATAATAATCCTAAAATATTGATATGAAATGGATGTTAAAAAGGAAAATTTAAATAATTATTATAATAAATTATTTATTAAATATTATCTTAAATAATAATTAAAAAAAAAGGGACACAAGCACAGGCCCCACCCCCGCCCCCACCCCCACCCCCCTTATATCATTAACCTTTACCCGCCCCCAACCAATTCCCCTGTAACTCACACCGCCTCCTGCTTCTTCTCTTGGTTTATTTTCTTTTCCCTTCTCTTCTCTCGCTACAGCCCGCCTCTCATTCTCTATTGCCATGCACGGTAATTTTCTTTCTTTCTTTCTTTCTTTTTTTTTTTCTATAGAAGTTTATGAAATTTTTATTATTAATTTATAGCCAAAAATTATGTAGTGAAATTTTAAATGTTCATAGTTAAATCTTATTTGTAGGTATTTGAAAGTGATTAATTCACTTTATTAGATTCTAGGACTCCTACACCATTTTGTTCCCACTATTGTTGAATCTTGAAGTAATTTTAAGATTTTCTAAACTTCTCTCCTTTAAACCATCAAAGGTTGGAGTTTTGTTTATTTTTGACCTACAAATGCAATTGTGCGCGCTACAAACTGGTTGATCTGTTTGGCACAATCAGGACCAAACAAATTGGCCCAATACTGATGACCCTGAACAGAGTATGAACTAAACTCCTCGCCGCCGAACTCACCAAAAGCTCCCTTCGCCGTCGCCGAACTCCTGCAAGACAGAGAACACCGTTAGCGCCTGCCGACCGGTTGTGACCGGGAGGCACTCCGATACTCAAGTTAGATATCTCTCAAAGAGATTTCTAGTTAAGAGCTTGGGCTAAGAATTGCGTACCCGTGGTGGTGAGAGTGCCTTCCTTTATATAGATGTTGAAACCCCATGAGGCTGAATCCTCATAGGATTCTGCCTCTTGATTCTTTAGAGATTTGCTTCATATCCTATGGATTTGATCCTTATTTGATTTTATCACTTTTATCCGATCAAACCGTAGTAAGGATGGTATCTTATCTTCCCATTCTAGGGGACGACATGGGTTTTATTGGTCCGGGCTACCATTTCCTGGGGTGGGCCGAACTTGTATGACCTAAACGACTGATGGCCCGGGCTTCTTCGAGTGCTGGACTAGTACGTTTTGGGCTGGCCCCCCTTCTGGGGCCTTGGTTTCGTTTAATTGGGCTTGGCTTTAGGCCCATCTCTTTTGTCCACCATCAACTACCCCCAGCTCTGGTTCTTGCTCGGCTGGTCTGCTCGGTGAAGAGTCAGAGCTTTGATTCTTATTTAGCTGGCAGTCCCTATTGCATAGTGTTCGGATGGTCGCACTGTTCGGGATAAGCTCTGAGTGATGGAGTCCCAAGGGTGCTTGCTTGTTCGGAGACCTCTACTCGGTTCTTCGGGTGATGGTTCAGCTGCCCAGATCTCTTGAGTTGCCCTCATGAATAACGACGGCTGGTTTCGAGCCTCGTGTTGGGTGATGTGGCACGCTCTGGTTGACACGCGGAGGCGGTGGCAAACTTCAATCAATGATTTATTCATGTCGTTTCAAACGTACGACGCATTGAATGCGCCTGTCTTTTGAGACGACGGGTATAAAAGCCAATCGTGTTGCCGTTTCCATCTTTTTTCACCGTTTCTGAACTTTTCCAAACGCTCCCAGTGCAATTTCCAGCGAACTCAAAAAATATCCCTCCGGCGAAGCATTTCCCAGAATTCGACGGCTAAAAACGGTTTTCAGAGGCTCGTAAGCGTCCTTTCTCCCTTTTCACTACTCCTTCTAGTGCTTTGAGGTTAGTTTGCCTCAATTTTCTCATATCTTCTTCTTCTTCTTTTCCTCTTCCTCTTTCTTTTCTTCTTTAAATGGGCAAACTGAGAAAGCTGGTATCGACGCCGGCGACCATGGAG
>JAULJZ010222950.1:0-17551 GCA_032270985.1 Heliamphora pulchella
CACCTCAAGGTTATTATAAATAGTGTTTATCCTCTTAATCCTGAAATAATTATTGATTTGCATATATTTAATATTCGCTGTTTTGATTCATTAAAGGGTGCGATCTTATATGGATCTATATTCCCGGTGAATTGGATAGCGGTATTATTTATATGAAAAATATTAATTATTGACGGAATCCACGCCCCAAAAAATTGGGATTGACGATACCCCCTTAAGGATGCTTATAAGTTTTGATTGGGCTAAACCCTGCATGTGGATTTAATTATCCGGTGGTCAAATAAGTTAAGTGGAAGGGTTTATGAAATATCAAGATGCAGATTAAATTAAATTATCAATAATTAAATTTAATTGACGGGTATCGAAAATCTTAACGTGTGGAGAAATGGTAAGCATTTAATAACAGGAGCTCAATGCAAGAAGGTTTTGATATTATGGGTCCGAGTGCAATTATAGTTCTTTAGTGATGTGAACTGTATATTTATAAAAATTACAGAAATAGCTGCTGGTTTTACATAATTGCAGATACCGCTATGCATCTTTCTTTAATTGCAGAAATCGCTGGTAAGTGTTTGTGCTCCACTGGAAATCTAACTCATAATTACTCCCCAGGTCCTTGCGGTAGCCCTATATATACGCGCGGGTACGCTGAACCAGTTTGAGATTGATAAATCATATATTATATATCATGATGATATTATTTTTTGTCTTTCAAGACAAAAATATGTCGGGGTTCTGTCGGTACAAGTTCAAGATGGATCGTAGCCCACACTACGTTCGAGGATCGCGTAAGAGAATACAGTAGAAGATCTGACTGGTGCTTCAACTCGGAATCAAATCGTAGTTGAAGAATAGATCAACAAAAGATATTTTTCTAAATTAACTTTGGTTGCACATGTTTTATTTTGATCGTTCAACGTCAAAAATTTTATCTAGAGCCTGTTTCGGCGTTTGCCCGTCCAGTTAATTTTTTACCAAAAATCGTTTACAAAAATAATTATCTTGGCAGTATTGCCTCCAACAAATTGATATCAGAGCCGTTTTGATTTTTGTTTACGATTATCGTGACCGGGTAGATTTAGAATTGTTGCTAAATTTATTTTGCAGGTGTTCTAATCTCGATTTTATGATCATCCTTTATTTTCATGTTTGATTGAATGCGTGTATGATGATTTAATTATTTTTTAATCACGGAGGTTGACCGTGATAGATTAATTGGTTGTGAACTCTACGGAGGCATAAAATCAATGTAAAAATTATTATTTTTGGGTTTCTTGTTCTTGTATATATTTTTTTTAATTTTATGTAATCGAAAAAAAAGGACCAAAGAATAGTCGAAGATCAATAAACAAGCAGTGGCTTTGGACTATCAATTCTTGAATCCATGGAATTGATTTTATATGCCGAACAAGCAACCGGCACTGTTTTCTGTGCACTGTGGGCAAATTCCATGGCTACTGTTTTCGGAAATAGTGGTGCAAAGCAGCTGGTGGTTTGCAAGAAAAAAAAAAGAAAGAAAAAGAAAAAAGAAAAGTTCAGTTTTTTTTTTCATAGGGGCGCCATATTCCAATTGCTTCAGTGGGCTTTTTCCAAAAGAAAGGCCAGACAAACGCTGCCTTACGCAGCAGCATCCAAAGCCAAACACGCAGCAACAGCGCAAACAGTTCCCAACGCAGCAGCCATCAACCAAACTGTTTCGGTTGTTTTGTTTTTGAAGCTTCAAACAGTTGCACACTGTTTTAGTTTTCCAAAAAGCTGTGGTGCAACACAAATCCACCGGCACAAACTATAGCATCCAAACAATTTCAAGCACCGATTTTTGTTTCCAAACACCATCCTAGGCGGTTTACATGGAAAGCGGCAATATCCAAGCACATCAACAGTGCAGCGGTTTTCATGGAATAACACTGGGCGCAAATTCCGGTATTAGTCTTGAAAAAGGATCATGGAATCACAGCAGCAAACTGTTCAGTGCAATCTTCCAATCAGTGATTTTCGGTCTCCAACATAGCAACAGTCCCATTCCCAAACGAAAACAGACTGTTTCGGCAATCCCAGGAGCTATTTGGTTGGCTTGAATTTTTCGATTTATCATATAGAATCAAGAAGTCCTGATACAACTTTGACACAGAAAGCTTATTCAGAAAAAGATTTTTACAACTTATCCTTTTAAGAACAGGAGACTGAAACTCTTTAAAGTTTCAATTTGATCATAAAATCGGGATTGATATTTATCTTATATTTAATTTATTTTAACTGCGTGGATGATAAATATTAATTTTATTTATCCTCTTAATTTAATTAATTCGAATATTCGATTTTAATTAAAATATTTTCTAATGAAAAATAAAATTAAGTTTTTTTTAATTAATTAATTTTAGTTAAATGAAAAAACTTTAGGTATTTTATTTTTACAAAATATCGCGTTTTAAGATTTTTTTTTTTAAATCAGATATCTTGAAAAAACGTGAGTATTAATTTTAGATTTTGAATTAATTAAATAAAAAAATGTTTAATCAAAATAAATTATTATTTTTTAAAATAATGTGAAACGAAAAATAAAATAAATAAATGCCTTTAATCACTACCTTAGCTAAAAACTTAAAGAAAACAATGTGCATTTATTAAATTTGATTTGTTACGCATTTAAATACGAAAAGATGGTTTGATAAATCAGAATATTTGAAATCGTGTACACGGAAAGATGTTTGATTCTTTCAGATCGTGTGGCTTTCGAAATAAATAAATTTATTTTAATTAAACGAATTTTTATAACCCTAAAAAATGTTTTAAAAATCTAATTGGGAAAGAAAATTTATTCACAGATAAATTCTGCGGTCTCCATTACCAGTTTGTAGGCGATACAATTAAACCATGCGTGTCGGCAGTAAGGCCTTCCTCCCCAACAGACAAATTAATTGCGGTATCGGCAGTACAAACCTCCTTTGGGGATAATTCTTGATAATTGTTAGTGTGGATCACTTCTCCAACTGAAGGGTTCATTGCGAAGCGATTAATTTGGAATTAGGTGATAGTTAACACTTAACTGTATATAATAGTATCCTCTCTAACTGAGTTACAGCTATTATAAACTGGACCGAAGTTATGTCAGCTATTTAATTTTTAATTGGCATGGTAATTTGCCTAGATAGTAAAATTAAAAGAAATTGGCATGTCTGGTCTTATAATGGATAGTAAATGTCCACCCAACGTGGCATGCTATTCACAGGTTCCCAGAATTAATTTTAAAATGGTAGAGGGAACCAAATTAAAATGAATTCAAAGTTTTACTCATTATATTTAATATTTTTTTTAATTATGTGATTCTCAAGAATAAAATGGATTTCAATCCATTCGCTTCAATACTCAAAGAAAACAAACTTACGGCACCAAATTTTGTTGATTGGAAATGTAACTTGGATATAGCTTTAACTACAAATGGTATTCTTTCAATACCAGAAAATATGTTTGTTTCTGAAAAAAGTTCTTCCTTTGGGCCGAAAGGCATGAAGAAAAAAAAAGTTTAGAAACATGGAGACACGATTTCCAAGGTAGAAAGTGGGCCATGGACTGGTGTGAAAATGCCGAAAGACAGATGTTTTCACTGCAACCAGACTCGGTACTGGAAAAAGCTATCTCCAGTATTTCTCAGAAGCCAGAACAAACAGGGTAATTTCTGTTCACTAATTGTGGAAACATGTTTAGTGATGTTATCTACCGGTACCTGGTGTAGATACGGGATCCACTAATCATGTCTGCAATTCATTGTAGGGGTTCCAGAAAACTCGACAACTTAATAATGGGGAGATTTATCTGCATATGGGCAATAATACAAAGGTAACAGTTGTTGCAGTAGGAGATGTCACTCTCAGTTTTGGTAGAGATCGAGTTTTAATATTGAGAGATTGTCTTTATGTGCTTGCCATTAGAAGAAACTTAGTTTCCGTTTCTAGATTGGCTAAAGACGGATATTTGGTTTATTTTAATAACTATGTGGTTATTATGGATAATAAATGGGTTATCTGTTCTCGTACATTGGTGGATGATATTTATATTAACTCTAATTTCTCCTACACTGCAACTGACTGAAACGAATAATACATCTACATTACCATATAAGAGAAAGTTTTCTTCTTTAATGAACCAAACGTTTTTTTAGCACTTACGCTTCGGTCATATTAATCTAAAAAGGATAAATAGACTGGTAGCAGATTGACCTTTGAGTTCATTAGAAGTGGAGGCACTTTTAGTCTGTGAATCTTGCTTAGAGGGTAAGATGACCAAGAGGCCCTTTTCGGCCAAAGGCTATAGAGCTAAAGAACCGTTGGAGCTGATTCATTCGAATATGTCTGTGGTCCTATGAAAATTCGGGCTAGAGGTGGCTTTGAGTACTTCGTTATTTTCATTGATGACTACTCAAGGTATGGATACATTTACCTGATTCATCATAAGTCTGAATGCTTTGATAAATTCAAAGAATTCAAGGTGGAGGCGGAGAAGCGTCAGGGTAAAAGTATCAAATCACTATGATCCGACCGTGGTGGGAAATACCTCTTTGGAGAGTTTAAGAACTACTTATCATCAGAGGAGATTACATCCCAGTTGACTGCACCTGGCACTCCACAGAATGGTATAGTAGAAAGAAAGAATAGGACTCTTATGGAGATGGTAAGGTCAGTGATAAGTTATTCAGACTCATCATATTTGTTTTGGAGACTTTCTTTAGAGACAGCAGCTTACATTCTGAACTTGGTACCTTCTAAGTCAGTTCCTTCTACTCTCACAGAATTGTATACCGGGCGTGAGCCTAGTCTGAAATACATTCGGATTTAGGGGTGTCCAGCACATGTGCTGAAAGGGAACGCGAGTAAGTTGGAACCAAGGACAGAATTCTGTTTCTTTGTAAGGTATCCCAAGGGAACGAAGGGTGGTCTATTTTATAATCCTAAAGATCAGAAGGTCATTGTTAGCACAAATGTCAGATTCTTGGAAGAGAATTATATTATGGATCACAGGCTCAATAGAAAAATTGTTCTGAAAAAACTAAGAGAAAATACCAGTAGAGCGGAAGAGGAACCACAAGTCACTGATATTCCATTACCTCATCGTAATGGGAGGATTATCGGGATAGGTGCAAATCAAGAACAGGATGCTGATGCACAGGGTTCAGATTCTGCACAGCCTGTTAGTGCTAGTACACAAACACAGGTAGTGCCTCGTTGTAGTGGAAAGATTGTTTATCAACCCGACTGGTATATGTTCTTGGGAGAGTCTTTTGACAAGATCTCGACAAAACTGGACATCGAACCCTGTAACTACAATGAGGCACTACAAGACAAAGATGCAGATCTTTGACAAAGGGCTATGAATTCAGAGATAGAATCTATGTATTCTAATCAGGTCTGAGAACTTGTAGAACCATCCGAAGGGATAAAACCCGTTGGATGTAAGTGGATCTACAAGAGGAAGAAAGGAGTAGACGGAAAGGTTGAAACCTTCAAAGTTAGGCTTGTTACTAAAGGGTTCACTCAGAAAGAAGGGATCAACTATGAGGAAACCTTTTCGCCGGTAGCCATGCTTAAGTCTATCCAGATTCTCTTATCCATTGTTGCACATTTTGATTACGAAATCTTGCAAATGGACGTCAAGATAGTTTTCCTTAGTACAAGTCTTAGCGAGTGTATCTATATGATACAACCAGACAGATTCATTACAAAGGGCCAGGAGCACATATTGTGCATGCTTAAGAGATTATTTATGAACTTAAGCCGGAATCGAGGTCTTGGAACACTCGGTTTGATCAAGCTATAAAATTTATGATTTTGATTAAAGCCCGGATGAGTCATGTGTGTACAAAAAGCGTGACGAACGCGTGGTGATCTTCCTAGTACTTCATATAGACGATATCTTGCTCATCTAAAACGATGTTGGGGCATTATCTACGGTTAAAGTATGGTTATCTGGGCAGTTCAATATGAAGAACTTGGGAGAAGCCAGTCACATCCTTGGGACCACGCTTGTACGAGATCAGAAACAAAGGATGTTGGGCTTATCGCAAGCAAAGTATATCGATGATATCCTTACTCGTTTTAGCATGTAGGATTCCAAGAAAGGATTTCTTCTTTTCAGGCATAGAATCACTATATCCAAGGATCAATGTCTTAAGACTCCTAATGAGATAGGGAGGATGAAGGCGGTTCCTTATGCTTCGGCAGTAGGAAGCCTCATGTATGCTGTGTTTTGCACTAGACCCGACATCTACTTTGCCATTGGCATAGTTGGCAGATACCAGTCTAACCCAGGGCAGGAGCATTGAATTGCGGTAAGAATATATAATCAATTACCTGAAAAGGACTGAGGATTATATGTTGGTTTCCTAGGTTAACATTCTAGTACCTTTGGGGTACACAAACTCAGATATCCAGTCAGACATAGAACTTGCATCAAGAGACAACCTTACAGATCCTTTACAAAAAGCTTACCGGCTAAGACTTTTGATAGTCATGTAGAGGACATGGGAGTCAGATGTATGGTAGCATGGTTTTGAGTATAAGTGGGAGATTGTTAGGGTTGGTATACTGAAAATTATATTTTTAGTATTTAGTTTTATTTTAATAAAATAAATTTTTCATTTTATGAGAATTTTTATGAGCAATGTATGCATATCACTTATTTGTTATGCATGGATGTCCAATATTCTGTATAGTATTTAATCTGCTGTGTAGAGTGTGGTTTACACACAAAAGATCAGATTTTAGATTTTTTGCAGAATATAAGTTTTATATTCACATTTTAGATGGAAATGAACATGCCATCGGTACGACTGTAGCACAGAATTTTAGTAGGCCTGTCTTGGTTACGGGAAATAGATAATAGCATCGTCTATTATTCCGACTCTCTGTGCTAGTACATTTTGTATGTATTGAACGGGACATTTGGGATAATTAATTTTGTACTGACTATATAAATTAATTCATACCCCAAGATTATTATGAATAGTGTTTATTCTCTTAATCTTGAAATAATTATTGATTTGCATATAATTAATATTCATTGCTTTGATTCATTAGAGGGTGCAATCTTATATGATTCTATATTCCTGGTGAGTTGAATAGCGGTATTATTTATATGACAAATATTAATTACTGACGAAATTTACGTTTCCAAAAATCGGGAATGACGATACCCCTTTAAGGATGCTTAGAAGTTTTGACCGGGCCAAACCCTACAGGTGGATTTAATTATTCGGCAATCAAATTAGTTAAGCGGAAGAAATAGTAAGCATTTAATAAGATGAGCTCAATGCAAGAAGATCTTGAGATTATGGGTCAGAGTGCAATTATAGTTCTTTAGTGGTGTGAACTGTAATTCAGTATTTTATGAAAATTGCAGAAACCGCTGCTGGTTTTTCATAATTGCAGATACCGCTATGCGTCTTTCTTTAATTGCAGAAACCGCTGGTAGGTGTTTGTGTTCCACTGGAAGTCTAACTCATAATTACTCCACAGGTTCCTGCTGTAGCCCTATATATACGCGGGTAGGCTGAACCAGTTTGAGATTGATAGATCATATATCATATATCATGATGATATTATTTTTGTCTTTCAATACTTAAATATATCGGGGTTCTGCCGGTACGAGTTCTCGGAGGATCGTAACCCACACTACGTTCAAGGATCGCGTAAGGGAATACAGTAAAAGATCTGACTGGAGTTTTAACTCGAAATCAAATCATAGTTGAAGAATAGATCGACAAAAGATATTCTTCTAAATCAATTTTGGTTGCACGGATTTTATTTTGATTGTTCAATGTCAAAAGTTTTATCTGGATCCCATTTCGGCATTTGCCCGCCCAGTTAATTTTTTATCGAAAATTATTTATAAAAACAATAATCTTGGCAGTATTGCCTCCAACAGCCTGCTCCATCGACAATCTCCTAGTAGCGAGGAGGCATGGCCGTGTACCACTCCAATACATCAGAAGAGCCACTGAAGCATCGAATCCGTGACATCGCTTGGAACAAAAACAAAACAAACGAATCAACAAACAAAAATGATAACGGGAATTATAATGAAAATGCAATGAGATGACAAAAACAAAACAAACGAAAATTGTAACAGGAACGATAACGAAATGTGTGACAAGATAACTGAAACAAACTGATGATAATCCAAACAAATATAAAAAAAGATTCTCGAAACCAATCTATGCAACTCAAATCTTGTCCAAATTTTCATTTTCATTTTCAAAACAAAAGCAAAAAAGAGGAGAAACCGTTTCTTTTACCATTTCTTTTTATTTCAAAATTTCAAACCCAAGTTCATTCTTTCAAACTCTTGTTTCCATTTCAAAGTCCAAAAAACAAAAAATAAAAACAAATCCCAATCCAATTTACATAGGACTCGAATCGAAAGTTTAAACCAACTTCGCCCAAACCTGGTTTCAAAATTCAAAGTCGACTTAACTCACCCCAATGCAAAACGCAAACAATCAATTGATTCGATTCAAATTCAAATGTTTAAGGTTCAATTTTCAATACAACGATTAACCTTTTTGTTCTTCCTTTCAGCCTAGCCCCTAATTCGTTTCAAATCCATCCCAAACTCAACTTTGAAAACTTGAAAAGGTTTCCATTTCATCTCGAAACTTATTGACTCAACCAAAAACTTTAAATGCAAACCTCAATCGACTTCAAACTCAAACCAACCCAACATCAACCCAATTTGGCTTCGTTTTCAAGATTCAATCAATTATGTTTCGTTTCAAAATCAAGCTCAATAACAATTCGATATTCAACTTCGATCCAAACTTCAATTCAACTTCAAATCAACGTTCCAACCCTTTATTCCATTTTCTCAAATCAACCTAGTTTCTAAGTACGATACAAACACATTCCAAACCCACATTCTGACAGTTTCTATTTCAAGACATTTTCAAATGTTCAAATTTTAATTCAACCTAACGTTTACCCAAATTCATTCTGAAATCCAATTCAATTAGACCCATTTTTAATCGAATCCACCCTCAATTTCAAAATCCTTTTCCACAAATTTCAAAGTTTGTTCAAAGGTTCGTTAAATCTAAAGTCTGTTTCCATCCAAATTCAAAAGTTTCATTTTAATCAGAGATCCAAAAGTTTGAACTTTCAAAATAAACTTTCAATCAATGAAACAAGTAAAGAACTCAAAGTTTTTGATTTACCTCGAGGTTCCTAGACGAGAGACGGACCTCACAACGCCATAGGAGAATCTTGTGCTCCGCAACTACATCGAGAATGACAATGCGCTTCATGGCCGGCTTCCACAACTGGTGGTTCACCGAGTAGTAGGTCTCAACATCGAATAAATCTGGCATTCCGGACACACCTCCGCCCTCTTGTGGCTCGTCACCGCCATCACCACCACCGTCACCCACGGCCACCCCAGCTGCACCTCCACCACCGCTGACCACATTACCACCACCTGCCTCCACCATGCTACCGGCCATGTCCACACCACCACCACTGTCGGCTCCCGCGCCTCCTTCTCCACCAACGCTGCCACCTTCTTCTCTGACAAAACTAAACCTAAAGTAGCCTCCAACCACTGTCGAAAACAAAATCGAGATGAAACAGAGGATGAACATCCTTCCGACATGGGAAAAAAGCAAGGAAGGTGCGAGAGAGTGGAACGAATGAGTGAGAAAGACAAGATAGTGAAGGAGAAGAGAGGAGAGAAGTGTTTTTAAGCTTTGGGCTAATGAGTTTTTTGAACTTTCCTGGACCATATGTTCTGCTATTGACCTCGCGGCCGCGATGTTTGAAGCTTTTAAAAGTGGTAGTCGCCACATCCGAACCCGAGCATCCATATTTGTTTATAGCGACCCCAACTCTTTCCCAAATGTTTCTCACGACTGCCAGTTTTATGTATAGGCAGCCAATATCCTAGGGCACAATAGTTCATGCTGCAACTTTAGAAAGTAACGGCCGCTATGGTTTCTCATACCCCCACCTTTTTGAAACGTTAGGCAACCCTTGTGTAGATTTTGAACAAACTGAAAACCTTTTAAACCCCTCCTAGTGTTCTAGTTTCCCCTAAGAACCCTCATCGGTCCTTGTCACGACCTAAAACTAATAAGTTGACTCATCGGTCCTCGTCACAACCTAAAAATGATAAGTTGACTCACCGATCCTCGCATTACCTAAAACTACCCTAGCACCTTCGATGGGCCGCCATGGTTTCTCATGCCCCCACCTTTTTGAAATGTTAAGCAACCCTTGTGTAGATTTTGAACAAACAGAAAACCTTTTTAACCCCTCCTAGTGTTCTGGTTGCCCTTAAGAACCCTCATCGGTCCTTGTCACGACCTAAAACTAATAAGTTGACTCATCAGTCCTCGTCACGACCTAAAAATGATAAGTTGACTCACCAGTCCTCATCACAACCTAAAACTGACTCATCAATCCTCGCATTACCTAAAAATGCCATAGCACCTTCGATCCTCGTCATGACCTAAAACTGATAGTTGCCTTTTTAGTCCACCTCATGACCTTAAACTGACTCACCGGTCCTCGTATGACCTAAAACTGATAGTTGCCTTTTCAGTCCCTATCATGACCTTAAATTGGCTCACCGTCCTCGCATAACCTAAAAATGCCTCTTTAAACCATCAGTCCTCCTCTCGATCTTAAACTAACTTTTCGGTCCACCTCATGACCTTAAACTGACTCATCATTCCTCGCATGACCTAAAAATTGCCCCCTCCATAAGAATTTGGTCCTCCTCATGACCCTAAACTGGCTCACCGATCTTTGCACGACCTAAAAATAGCCCCTAGTACCTTTGGTCCTCGTCATGACCTTAAACATACTCACCAGTCCTTCTCTTGACCTTAAACTGACTTTTTGATCCTCATCATGACCTAAAACTGATACTTGGTTCATCGATCCTTTCATGACTTAAAATAGATATTCATCTCACCGGTCCTCGCATAACCTAAAAATGCCCCAAGCACCTTTGGTCCTCCTCATTACCCTAAACTGACTCTCCGGTCCTATTCATCACCTAAAACTGATCATTGATGATACTTCGGTCCGTGTTGCGACCTTAAATTCTTATATGCTTGCATCATACCTGTTTGCACCATATCGTATCTGCCATGGATCATGACTAGCCTATTTGCATTATATGCATTGTCCCATGAACTACGACCGGTCTGATCCCTTGCAAAGAGGGAACGTAGGAAGCTCGATGGAAATTTGAGTTGGACCACGCTTTTTTGCATGTTTTGTTTTGTGCCTAAGATTAGTGGCTAGTTCAATCGGTTTATCTCTGGAGTTTTGATATTTACTTGCACCACGAGTTGTTGCAAGCTCTATCAAAGAGGCAAAACTATAGACACCCCAATTTGACCAAGCTGAATCTTAGGCATCAGTCTCGAATGCGTTTCAATGACCAAAATATAAGAATTATGCTCAAAGATGCTCCATAGCAAGCAAGATCAGGAATTTAGCTCAAAACCCAAGAAATCATTAAAAACCTTCAGGTCATGACATTTCAATCCTCACGGTCGCCACCTTTTTCAAAATCCTAGAGCAGGCCATGTCCTTGCTCTCACGACTGCTACCATTTTAAAACCCTAAAACAAGCTGCAGCTTCCTTTCTCACGGCCGCCACTTTTTTTAAAACCCTAAGCCTAGCCGTGATTTTTAAAAGTCACAACTGTCCTTTTTATTGCCATAAAGGTAGCGGCCGGCACTGTACAAAAGCAGCAAGATAGCGGTAGTCACTTTTACACCTTTTTGGACAGGTGATAGCATTTCAGAGGCCTTTTGGTCTCCCACTTTCCCTATAAAAAGGCGACATTTTCAGCAGAAATAAGGAGAGAATCAACCTAAATAACGAAACTATGCCAAAATCCATTTCCACCTGATATTCTGATATCCATCCCACACTTTTTGACCTGTGTTCATGGTGTTTCTTGAATTAAGGGAGGTCTTGGAGCTCGTATTGGCTTAGAGATGCCCATTCTTACATTCGAGGAGTCATTTGAGGCGGATATTCACACGAGCTAACCTTAGGAACCCACGATATTCTTCTAAACCCTCATTTTCTCTCCCCCGAGGGTGTCGTGGATAAAGTTCTCATTGTTTTCATTGGTTATTTATTTTTTATTTCGATCTAAACATTATTTTCATAAGCTTTCCTTATAAACATGTTTGTAGTTTTCGATTTCGTTTATGTTCGCAAACACACTGAGCACATCAAAACTTTTTACACTTGGCCGACACCTTTTTGCCTCGATTTCACACGACCACAATAGCATGTTGTCATGACCATGATGTTTTTATAAGGCTAAAGAAATGGAAACTATTTTAAAGCTTTCCGTTATCCCTTTATTCTTAAGGTTTTTCTTTACTTTATTATTATTGTTTTGCATATTATGTATCATAGTCAATGTTTTTATTGGAAAATAGATGGTAAATCTGGCCTAGATCAAATGGGTCGTAGTCTCCATTCTGTACACGTCATTTTTTTATGTTTTGTAGATCTAAAAACATGACGGCCGCGACCATTCAATGTCACAGCTACGTGTTTTCTTAAACATCCAATAATGGCCAGCATTTCTTTTCCAACGACCGCTCATATTTGTCACCGTCGCGATATCCTTCTGCTACGACCGTGAGGTTTTGTGAGTCCAATTACAAGAAAAATATGTTTTAGGTACTCTGTTGCACATTTTGATATCCTATACATTCTGTTTTAGAGATATTGCTCCAGTTGAGGATGGGGGATGGTAGATGTAGTCTAGAATAAATGGGTTATGGTCTCTGTCCTGCATGTCCTGTTCATTTGAGTTTGTTTCAAACCCTGTATGTTAACTATACCTTTTCTGGACCCCAAAATACCTTGGCCGCAACTTTAGGTTGCCACGACCGTAACATTCTTCATCTTGTTTCTCACGGTAACCATATTTTTGTCACAGTCACATGTTTTGTGACTTATTTTGTTACGGCCGCAACATTAGCTGCTACGGCCGTGAGTTTTCTGCATGTCCAGTAGCTTAAATATGATGTTTAATCATCTTTTGTTTATTCTGTATAATGCATAACATGTTAAAAACAGAAACATTATTTCATATCCTTTAGGCATTATTTGTTTAATTTGGCTTTTCTTCGCATGTTTTTCATTTTGGTTTGCTTAAACGATACGTGTGGCATATCTAGAAGTAACAACCAAGTCGCATGACCCTAGGACCATAGTTAGGATTGTGTTTCTCTGCTTGCTTTTGTTTGGACTCTCTTTAACCTCCCGTTCTGTGTATGTTACCTTTAAAAGTTTACAATAAGATCCAACATTGATAAAGTTGAGGCCAACCTCATGGTTGGGCAAAAATGGTGCCTAACACCTTCCCTTTTCGTACTTTGGCCCCCGAACCCTATTTTTTTCTAGTTACATATTTTGAAATACACGCAGCCTTCGTTTGTTTTTTTAGTTTCTTTCCAAAAACCAAATGGTGGCTCTATTTTTCTTAAAACATGCTCGGATACCTTAGATTTTCATATTTTAAAAAGAAAAAAATATTTTTCTAAAAACAATCAATATTCAATGCACCATCTCCCACGAAAGCATACCCGCACCTATATGCACTTGGGTCATCTCTTCATTGAAGAAAGAAACTAAATTCCCTTTTTCACAGTGATCGACCCAGTCTGTTGGTACTTTCCTTGTGACACCTATCTACCATGTCTCCGCTTCTTCCTCACTGTTGGAGAACTGATGGCCCAAAAAGATCTCCATCCCTGGCAACTTCTGGTTAGTCTTCTCCTCTATTCATGGCTCGGGGAACTCACAATAGGGGAAGTCATCCCCTTGCTTGATAAAGCGTCCGTTTAGCGTCAGTCCGTACTTTTCCATACTCGATTCCCCAAACTCTGGCTTGTACCCAAGTCCGTATCCGTGACGATTGTGGTGTATGGGGATTGGTTCTGAGATTCTTTACAGGTGCTTGCCAATTCCCATTCCTAGAAAATAGAACATCCTTTTCATCATGGCTACGACTTTGGGGTTCACATAGTTCTCTTCTTTATATGTTAAAACTTGTATAACCTTGGTCTCGTCGAAGTCAAACGCATTTAGAAGGAGATCTTCCTCTCGATGTTGGATCTTTGGAGCGAGGTAGTGTCACTAAGCGGGGTTAGTAAACCAGTTTCACCTGGTATGGTGACAGTTACTACTTCCTTGATTAACTTCACTTTTTGGTGCATGGATGATGGAACTGCTCTAATCAACTGGTCGTGTAACCATGGCCTTCCTAGCAATAGAATGAACAATGTCGACACATCGAGGACATAAAACTTTACCACGCTTTCGAGCGGCCCCACTCTTATGGCAAAAGTCACTAACGCCAAGACATCTCTTCGTGTGTTATCATACGCACGCACTCCTTACACATTCGGCTTAAAGTCTTGCATTTTTAATCCCAAACAATAAGCAATTCGTAGTGGGCATACGTTGAGGGTAGAACTGTTGTCAACCAAGATGACCGGCACCCACTTTCTCAAACACTTGACAGTTAAATGTAATAGCTTGTTATAGGACGGCCCCTCTGTCGAAAAATCCTTATCACTAAAGGAGATAACATTGGACTGCTTTTCAGGCATGAGTATTCCAACAAATTGGTTGGGAGAGACGTCGATTGGAATGTCCATGCTGATGTGAGCCTTCAAAATAGCTTGTCGGTGCTTGTGAGATGCCACGAGTAGCCCCTAGATACTCACATTTGCCTGCATCTTCTTGAGCTACTTCAGAACTATGTCTTCTTCTTCACCGTTCTGTTTCTCAACTTGCTTTCTTGATTCCTCCATGCCCTTACTTAGCTACCCCTTTCTCCAACTGTGCGGGCTTAAAATGCCGTCCACTTCTCATCAGATGTTCAATTTGCTTCTCGACCTCCCACAAGCCCTCAAACTGATCAGTTACTTCTTGGACTTCAACTACTGGGTATCTTTTTCGTCGAAAGGCCTAGAAATCGTCTGTGATTGTCTTTACTTAATTGTCTTTTTCATTAGTTCCTCTGATTCGCCAACCTCAATTCTAATTCCCATTACATTTTACACAAACCAAAAAGATTCTTCACTAATAGCGGTCTCTAGCTCAAAGAGATGTTGCAACGATACCTCATCAAACGGATCCTCATAGTCATATGGCGCGGGAGGGACCCGCAGTTCCCACGGGCCCCCATGGTCGTATGATTCCTTAACAATCGGGTGCCATTCTGGCACATCCTTCTCTTCCTCATATTTGATATCCATAAATTCTTGCTCCACTTCTTCTATTTCCTACAGATCCTTCTCTTCTTGGTATAAGATTTCTCCTACGTCGAGAGAGCATAAAGTCGACCCTTTGGGTAAAGGAGTTCTCAGTTTTAGCTTCCAGAGAGAAGCGATGTACTCTGAGAGGCCGAAGACAGGACCCACGGTTCCCAATAGATTCACTTGGGGTAGATCTTTCCCTCTTCTTTCCTACTCTTGCTTTTTCTCAGTCTCTTCTTTAGCTACTAAACTCTCTTCCTGTCTTCTTTTTCTATCAACTTCTTTTTCTTTCTAGGGGTCTCCTTTCATTAATACTGCTTTCTCTATCTCTCCAACCTTGAAATTTGGCTCGACTTCCCCATACTAGGCTACCCCTCTGTGTCATGATGTATCATCACTTGGAACAATCAGAATATGCCATTTAATATGTGAGACCCTGACCCGTTTTCTTTTTCGGCGTTTTTGGACGAGCGTTACGTGTTTTCGTTTGAGCATGTTTTTATTGCTTTTGATGCATGATCGGGCTTAGATATGCATACGGGGTAGGTTCTCGGGGCCATGGGCCGTTGTGGCACGAATTTCAAAATTTTAAAAAAAATATATATTTTGAAGACCTATAAATATCTGGAGTTAGATATTTTCAAAAGATATTTTTCAAAACTTCTTCAACAAGCTTCTTATTTTCTCTCTGCCTTCTCTCTAACTTTTTTGGGGCCCGGGGCTCAGTTTTCAACGATCAGACTGCCGATCCTTGTTATTGGCATCATGGTCTACGTGTTCATCAGGATGGAATTTTATTTTGGTAAAGCTCAGTTTTACACGTGGATCGAGGCGTCAAGTTTTGAACTCACTGAGGTAGGATTCTAGACCTGTATGTTTTATAAGGGTGCTATGTGTAATCGGGTGTATTTTTATCGATCGAATAGTTGTAGATCTAATTTTCTGTAAAAGTTGAGTTTTGGGTTTAAAACCATGTTACGGCGATTTTGGTGGGTGAAATCGTGTTTCGAGAGTTTTCTTTCAGGGTTTTGGTGTTGGGTATGGACGTGTGTATGCCCGAGGGTGTTGTGTGGGAGTTCGGAGGCTTCGAATTGGGATTTGGAGGTGGAACCCGTAGCTTAAAAACGGTTTATGAGCTTGTTCAGTCGACTAAACTCATAGGTTCAGTCGACTGGATTATAGTTCTTGGGGTTCAGTCGACTGGACTGTGGGGGTTAGTCGACTAAACCGTGCGTTGAGGCATTTTGGTGGTTTTTCAGTGTGCTTTTCAGTCGACTGGGAGCTTGGGTCAGTCGACTGAACTTCTCGGCAGTGTGATGGTGGTTCGGTGGTTGGGTTTTGGTTTTCGATTGGCGCCCTATGGTATTCAATTGATTAATTTATGGGATTAATCGGTTCAAATACCTGTGGATTCCTTTTGGGGTTCGATTGGTTGTGTGGTAGTTTGGGGGTCGTGTTGTGGCATCGGGTGTTTCGTTTAGGTGCCGTCCTTGGGTTGACGTACATGGTTATATTTTGGGAGTTGTGGCACGATTGTATGCGTATGGGTTATGTTCAGGACGTGTAGGTCCGTGGTTCGATTTTAAGGTTTGGTTCTGGTAAGAATCGGTCCGAGGAAGGTTTAGGTGTTGATCTCCGCGTTAGGTGCTGGTTGTCCCGATGTGTGGACGAGTCTCGATTTGTGGATGGGTCATTCGGGTATTAAATGACAGATGTGTGGCATGTGATGTCGTGTCGGGTTAAGTGACGAGTGGCGTCATGCTGTGAGGTTATATGGCTATGTGCGTTTATAACTGGTTATATGCATTTATAACTCTAGTTTATTTATGCACGGGATATGTGGGTGGCTTACATTGTTTTGGCGTCGTATGTGAAATGCCGCGGTCATACGTGATCTTATGTTTATAGAACTATGATTAGTTTTATTCTCGTATGTTGTAGGACGGTATGTGGTCCTATGTGGTCCGTGTGATCGTGAATGGTTATTTTTATATGCATGTGCTGCATTGTATATATGGAGGGTGGATAATGGCCCCACGGTGAAAGTCCGTAAAGTTACATACGAAGGGAGGATAATGGTCCTACAGTGAAAGTCCGTGAAGATATCTGTTGACCCTGGTCGACAAAGCATAGTGGGGTGGATAAGGGTCCTTCGGTAAAAGTCCAAGAAGATATATGAATTGTATGTGATCGATCTATGGTCAGGGCTCGGGAGAGAGTCGATGTTTATGTGTATATGCTGTTAGGGCTCGGGAGAG
>JAULJZ010222982.1:0-17550 GCA_032270985.1 Heliamphora pulchella
ATGCTTTAAAAACTTTAAACTCTATCAAATGGATGTCAAGAGTGCCTTTTTAAATGGTTTTATCTCGGAGGAAGTTTTTGTAAAACAACCTCCCGGCTTTGAAAATCTAGATTTTCCAAACCATGTTTACAAACTTACTAAGGCTCTTTGTGGTTTAAAGAAAGCACCTAGAGCTTGGTATGAAAGGCTAAGCAAATTCTTGACTAAAAATGAGATTTCAAGAGAAAAAATTAATACTACTCTTTTCATCAAGTCTCAAGGAAATGACATGCTAGTTATACAAATTTATGTAGATGATATTATTTTTTGTGCAACTAACGAATCTCTTTGCAAAGACTTTGCTAAGTGTATGTAGGCAGAATTCGAGATGAGCATGATGGGTGAGGTCAACTATATTTCTTGGACTTCAAATTAAACAAACCTAAGAAGGAATCTACATAAATCAAGCTAAGTTTACACGGGACATTTTGAAGAGGTTCGACATGATAAAGGCAAAACCCATGGGAACTCTAATATGTCCTACAACAAAGCTTAACAAGGATGAAGATGGCATAGCAGTGGATGAAAAGCGTTATAGAGGTATAATTAGATCTCTCTTATATTTAACTGCTAGTCGTCCAGATATTATGTTTAGTGTTTGCATGCGTGCTAGATTTCAATCAAATCCAAAAGAATCACATATGACCGTTATTAAATGCATCTTTAGATGGATACCTCTTCGGTACACAAAACTTAGGATTATTCTTTCTTAGAGGAATAACCTTTGAGTTATTTGGCTATTCAGATGCAGATTTTACCTGATGTAAGGTAGATAGGAAAACTACAAATGGAACTTGTCAATTCTTAAGACACTCACTAATCTCTTGGTTTAGCAAGAAGCAGAACTCAGTGGCCTTGTCTACAGCCGAGGACGAGCACATTCCAACTAGAAGTTGTTATGCACAAGTTCTTTGAATGAAACAACAATTAGAGGACTATGGTTTTCATTTAGATCATATCCTTATAAAATGTGATAACACTAGTGCAATTAATATATCCAAGAACGCAATACAAAATTCAAGAACCAAGCACATAGAGATTAGACATCATTTTTTAAGAGATCATGTGCAAAAAGGTAATATCAAACTTGAATTTATAGGCATAGATTACCAACTAGAGGACATTTTCACAAATCCCTTAAATGAAGAAAGAATATGCTATATAAGAAGAGAACTTCGTATGTTATGTGCTCCTAATTCATGATTAATATGTCATACTAACTATGTCTTTCCTTTGCATCTAAATGTTTTTGATGATCTTTCTTGACTTGTGAAAATGTGTCAACACCACTTGAAAAAGTGTCAACACAATTGTGTGCTGTGTTGACCCAAAGCTGTATAGAAGTGGCACTGCGAGAAAAGTGTCGACCCCTTTTTATATAGTGTCTACCCATTTCTGGTCCCTGACTTTCGGTAAATTTGTGTCGACACAAAACTTAATCGTGTCGACCCAAATAGTCGAATGTGTCTTCACCTTCTGAAACAGTGTCGACATCATTTCATGTTTCGTATACCCACACTTTTGCAAAGAAAAGTGTCAACACAAATGTCATATGTGTCGACACAAATCTTAACGCCTATATAAAGAGGCATCGGTCCCCCAAACGTCGCATCATTTCCCTCTCTCTCTATATAACTGTTCATCTCCCGCACTTTTTTTCTTTCAAAAATAGTGTTGACTCCTCATCTCCTTCCTCCTTCGATCCTCAAAACCAACTCAAATCTATCACAATGCCACCAAAAAGGATGGGAAAAGGGGTGAAACGAATCGGTGAAGGAAGTTGCTCAAACCCTAGAGCGACTAAGAAGAAGAAAATGACCCCCACGGCGGCGACGGCTACGGCACAAGCATCGGTTGAAATGGCCGAGGTAATAAATTTCAAAACCCCCAAAATTCGTCAACTATATTTTGCATCTTTTGTGAATTGGAAAGTTGATCCCAGCCGTAGCATAGATTTTTCTTTCTTTGACTCCATTGAAATGAGATTCAAGGATCTCTTTTAACGTCTTGGGTAGGAAAGACTCCTACAACTCCGCGAACCCCATTATCCCACTCTTGTGAAATCCCTCTATGCACACTTTCACTTTTCACTAATTCCATCCACCACAATTACCACATACGTAAATGGTGTAGACATTCACTTAACTTCTTCATCTCTAAATGAGATTCTTGGTATTCCTGGAGGAGAAATTTGTGTTCCCTATAACAAAAAACCCATTAATCTTGAAGGTTTTTTCTTTTTCTGAGTCTGTGAAAAATATTTTTGAGAAAAATGATATTGACCCCACCAAGCCCTTAGAGGCTAACTCACTCAAACCAGAGATGTGCTTATTGCATCACATGGTGAATCACATTTTCCTACCACAAATGGAAAAATTTAGAGATGTTACATACATGCACATTCTTATCATGTGGTGTATTCTTGAACAGTAGAGCCTAAACCTAGGCTTCTTATTTATTTTCCACATGTTGCACTCTCACAGCAAATCAAATTCCTTCCTACCTCATGCTATGTACCTAACCAAAGTCTTTTTCTATTTTGGCATAGACTTATCAGCAGAGAAGATGGTACCATTTTGAAACATAACTTGTATGGCAGTTCCACACTTAAATATATGCAAATTGAAAATGTTGATGGTGTCTCGACCACATCCCGTCATGGTATCCCTTTATCTGTCAGAACTCCTCCTCCACCTCGAGATGTTTCTCCTATTCTTGTAGATCTTGACTCTCCTCCTGTTCAAACTATTTTTCCTGGCCCCTCTAGTACTCCTGGTCCCTCTCATGTTCCTCCTCCTCCCACATTTGCCTCTGGTCCATCTATCTTTTCCTCTGCTCTAATTTCTGTTGATTTGACAGAAATGGTTTCCTTGATTCAGACTCTATCATCTTCCTTGTCTTTCTTTCAAGCAAAGGTTGACCAAGATTTCTTTGATCTTATCACTCCATTTCTGACCTCTCTGACAAAGTCAAGCACCTCAACAAATCTAATCGGACACTATGCAAAGAGGTTGAAAGAGCCATTGATGCCAGGAGATCATTGTGTCGTACAATGGATGACAGCATTGTCTCCATTGTTAATACGAACAATGCCATCCTTCGACAAATTAGAAAAGACTATGATGAAGGCGTGGTGATGGCTATCCAAGCCAATTCTCAGAAGGTCGAAGAGCATCTATAATGGATCAAACAGGCTTGGCCTACTCAATACAAGCCAAAGGAAACTAAGGAAGAAAAGACAGTTCGTCTCAAGCGCGAAGCAGATCTTGCATTGGCTGCCAGATATGAAGCCATGGCAGCTGCTAAAGCCAAGGATGAACGAGCTAGAGCTTTCAAAGAATGAGCCTCAGCCAGCAGACAAAGAGCTGAAGAGAAGAAAAAATTCACGAAATTCATGGACGACCAGTAGATTTTTTTTGATGTTTACAAATGGGGAGAAGGTAAAGGAGAAGGTAAAGTGAGAAAGAGAGTGAAAGGGAGAAAAAATAGAAAACATTTCTTTAAGTTTTTTTTTTTGAAGGAGAAGATGTAAAGGTTTAAACATATATTTCTTATATTTTTTGTGGATGAATGATTATGGATGATGGTTTACATTTTTTGCTTATGAATGAATGTTTAAATGTTTAGGCTACATGGTAAATAGTTTTGAATGAATGCTTATATATATGTGTTTGTGCAAAATCCAATCCTGTTCATATATGTGTTTGGATTTTCTTTAAATCACTTTGCGCATATTTGTTGTGTTGCCCAAGTTTTTAAATAAATTCATAATGCCTCTAGATCATGGTTCCAAATTAGATTAAAATTGTATGCTATCATGCCTAGCTTTTGTGATTGCATTCTATGTTTAAGGCATATTGATAAGGGGAGAACTCTTGTTGAAAAATATTTTCAAATGTTTTTTAGAAAATGTTAATATGGTTGTAATCATCAAGAAATGGGAGATTGTTAGCCCAAGGGCTTTTTATTTTGATTTTGATGATTTTCATAATTCATTTTCTAAGAATAAATAGATTTAAAAGAATAATATTTTATGTTTCCAAAATAAAAGTGTTAACACATTTTGAACATTTGAGTTGGCATCTTCAGCCAAAAGAAATGACTCAATTCTAAAAAGGGTTAAAACACTTAAGTATTCTTGAATGAGAACATTTTGTGTTGAACCCAATTGAAAATTAAGTGAAACACTTTTAAGGTAAAGTATACTTGAAGCATATCAAGTGTGTCAACACCTTTGAACAAATGGTTTGACACCCTAAAAGTTGTATGAAGTTGTTTTTAGGTATTAAAGTTTAGTGTCGACACAAATAAGTTTTGTGTCTACACAAAAGAGCCAAAGCTCTCAGAACTCAAAATGAGTCGACACAAATTGACGTTGTGTCGACACAAAAGTGGTTCCTCACTTTTGGTATCCGGTAATTTGGGACGACACAAATGGAATATGTGTCGACACAAAAGAACCGAGGCCACCTGCAGATTTTGGGTGTCGACACAAAATAGAAGATGAGTCGACACAAAAGTCCCAAGCCTGCCTGAAGAATTTAGTGTCGACACCAAAGTCCAAAAGTATCGACACAAATATACCGAGGGTTCCTATAGAATTGAGTGTCGACACCAAGGAAGACTTGAGTCGACACAAAGTGCCTCCTCTCGAATTATGAACTTCAAATGAGTCGACACCAAATCTAAATGTGTCGACACCGCTGTGTTGGTGACAAAGCTTGCAGAAATTGTGTCGACCCCTCAGAAGAAATGTGTTGACCCAACCACTTAAAGGACCTGCCCTAGACATTTTGTGTCGACACCTGCGATGCAGATTCAAACTCGCAGAAGACCTCAATAGTTGGATTTCTAGCATTTATTGCTCCTACCTACCTCTAACGGTCATGAATGCTCAAAAGGTTATATAAGAAGTAACTTCTCAGCATTTAATCTCTCTGTAGACCTACAATCACTGTTCTATTGCTTGAATCAATCTTATTACTTTCAAGCTCACATTTATTGCTGAAGCTAGAGCTCTTGTTTCTCATCTCTCTTTACCCTCTCATTTATTGTAAATCATTTTATGTAAAGAGAATTAGTGTTTCTCATTAATTCCCTCATTTATTCTATTCAAGGGTGAGTCACCCTTTATCCTTTGAGTGAGTGAGTAAATCTTATCAAAGAAGAGTTCAAGAGAGATTAGAAGAAAACAGGGGCTTGTTTTCATAGAATATTCTTGAAGCTAAAATTGGCTTTTGAATGTGCCCGTAAACATTCGATTTGCTCCAGCGAGGTCTTGAACTTGTAAAGGCTTGGAATGCGCTCGTGAATCATTCTAGATAGTGAAAATACTCAAGAGAAAACTTGAGGAGTGGACGTTGGCTTGGACAAAGCCAAACCACTATAAATCTTTGGTGGCCGGTTCAATCTCTCTATCCCTAACCTTTTTAATATTTGCTTTCCTTTAATCCATATTTGTTTTGCTATATTTGTTTGCAATATTTAAAGGTTTTAAAAATTGTTATTAATTTTTTAAGACCTAATTCACCACCCTTTTAAGTTGTCTAGAACTAACAATTGGTATCAGAGTCTGGGCTCTTATTTTTGACTTAACCGTCTAAGAGTTTTTTATGGCAACCACTAGCATCGGACCTATCCAATCCAAAGGTCAGTCGGCCAATAGACCTCCTTTGTTCAATGGAACAAATTACAATTATTGAAAGGCTAGAATGAGAATCTACATTCAAACCGTAGATTATGACCTTTGGTGGGTTATTATTAATGGACCCAAAAGACCTACCAAAACCATTGATGGAGCTTTCGTCCCGAAACCTGAGACTGAATGAACTGAAAATGATATTAATGAAATTCAAAAGAATGTTAAAGCCATGAATCTCCTATATTTCTCACTTGACACAAATGAGTTCAATAGGATCTCTACATGCGACACCGCAAAAGATATATGAGATAGACTTGAAGTTACCCATTATAGTACAAATCAAGTGAAAGAGTCCAAAATAAGTCTACTTGTGTATAACTACGAATTATTCAAAATGAAGTATGATGAAACCGTTTCTGATATATTTACTCACTTCACTGTCATTATTAATGGACTAAAATCTCTTGGCAAGTTTTATACGAATGCAGAAATGGTGAGAAAAACTCTTAGGTGCATGCCTAAGAGTTAGGAAGCTAAGGTCATAGCTATTCAAGAAGCCAAAGACCTGAACACGCTCAGTCTAGAAGAACTCCTTGGTTCTCTCATGAGAGTAAAAAGAAGAAAGCTATCGCTTTCAAGTCCTCAACACATGACGAAGAATCCGAGAAAGACTCCTCAAGTGATGAGAATGAAGACATGGGCCTCATCATAATGAAATTCAAATGGTTTCTTAGAAATAAGAAACAAGGAGGAAGAAAGTTCTTCAAGAAGGAAGGACACCGACGCGAGCCTTCCAAATTCAAAGGCGACTTAAGCAAATTCAAGAACAACTTCAAGAAAGAAGAAATCACCTGCTATGAGTGTAAAGAGCCTGGACACGTTAAAGCTGAATGTCCTCAGCTCAAAAAATAATTCAAGAAGGGCTTCAAGAAAGGCTTGATAGCTGCATGGGGGGAAAGCGATGACAGTAGCTCTGAAGATGAAAAGGAAGAAAACAAAGTAGCTAATCTATGCCTCATGGTTAGAGAAGATGATGAGGTAGCTCCTGACCCTTTTTTCTTAGATGAATTGCAATGTGCATTTGAAGATTTGCATGATGTGTTGAGAAAAATAGGTGCAAAGAATTCTATTTTGAAAAAGTTAATTCTTTCCTCTTCAACTGAAATTGAAACTTTAGAAAGTGAAAAATCTATTTTGTCAAAACAAGTTTCTATTTTGAAGGATGAAAACAAAGTTTTGAGTGAAAAAGTTGAAGACCTCACATAAGTTGGAGCCTTGGATATAAAGGGACTTAATTTTGAGAGCATTGATGTTTCTGCTCTGAACTTTGGAACGCCAATTACTCAATTTAGAAAATTGATCAAAGCATTTTCTTTATGTCCAGATTTAGGTTTTTGTGTTATCTTTCATCCAAAGTTGGTTTCAACTCATTTAAGTAAGTAGAACTTGAGATATTGCAATTTTATCAAAGTGTGTCATTTTTCGACAAGTCAACAGTACCGACCTGAACACCCTAGTTTACAATGAGATTCGAACTTTGGGAAACACATAAAAGTTGTAGATAACATGTATATCTATCTACCCACCAAACATGAGCACAAAATATGGAGTGTCAATAAGTCAAAACCCCTTTGAAACTCTTTATTGTGTTTCACCCCTCAAAGGACACTTCTGTTACATATTTTTGTGTAGCCCAAAACCCCTATTTTTAGTGACCTAATCCCAATGTGGTCTACATGAACATTGTAGATAACATAATAAACTATTTGGTGTCCAAAATTCATACCTAGAATCCTCGGGATGGTCCCTCAAAACCATTTCAAACCCTTTACCCAAAATTAGTTCTGCTGAGTTTTGGTGGCTGACAGAACCTATTTTATAAAATGGCCAAAACCTCTAATTTGTTACAAATAACTACTCTTAGCACTAAACATGAAACTTATAGGGAACATGATGAACTAGAATATATCCAAAAATGGGCTCATGGGAACTAGATCTGTTATTCCAAAACCGAGATCAACAGAGGCATATTTTCGGTAAAATCTTGAGAAAAGTGCTGAACCATTTTCGCTTAGGATGTTTTATTCACCCTTTTGCCTTAGGTTTTGGCCTTAGTGTTAAACATGAGAGTTGTATAAAATATTTTTATCTAAATGGTGTGTAAAAATCATAACTTGATTCTATGTCTAGATGCCCCAAAACCTTGTCGACCCTTTTAATTTAATACTTGAACTTGGCCTTTAAAGTTGCTATGTGTATGTTTGAGTATGCTTTGCTATGAGACCCAAGTTTTATATGATGATTGATTTGAATTAGTTTATTAGTGTTTTTAAATGAATGTATAATTATTAGAACTCATGCCATCAAGTTTAAACTGCATCTTGAGAATTGAATTTTGTTATGCTAGTTGATGCCATGTTTTACATAATTGCACTTGAGATCCATATTTCACATCATGGACATTGTCACATGCCTCTTGGCATATTGGAGTCCCTCTGTGTAAACCATTGTTCGTATGGATTGTTGTCTTTCTTGGTTCTAAATCTAGGGCGTCCTTGGTTGCTATTTTTGTAAATATTTTGGGATATATTCCCCTTGTACACCTTGGGTTCATCCTAGGCGTTACAAATTTTCTTTATACACCCTGGGTTCATCCCAGGTGTTTGAAATGGTTTTTGAATATTATTGGGTACCATGGGTTCATCATGAGTATTCTGGTTTTGATGGCTTAAACTTTAGATTGACACCGGCTGAGGCATCACGAATCTTAAGGTGGGACAAATCGCTTATTATATTATTGATTGATTGATTAGCTGTGGCATGAAGCTCGGTGAAGCATTTACTATTCCCAACGAGGCGCGATGATGGTTTTGGTGATCAAATACCCATAAAAATCTACTATGGTGATTCCTAGTGTGGAATTCCTGTTATAATCTGAGGGCATGTCGGGTTGGGCATCTGCAATGCATACACGGCATCTCATATATGCATGATTATTGACTTATCTACTATCCTGTCATAAATTTGTCTATCTCCTTGACTATAAATTGTATTGGGTGTTATATGATATGCGTTTTAGAATATTTTGTGCCGTGATATTAGTTAGAAGGTTAGAGAATTTTGCTTCTGTGTTTTGGCTCGTGGCATTCGTGCCACATGTGAGGAAGAGTTCTTAGAGGAAGTTTTTTCCAGAGGGAGGAGAAGGATTTGAAGAGCAGAGTGAGTTCCAAGAGTATGTGGATCCTGCTGATGCATTTTGAGGATTCGAGATCTCTGTTTTTGTTCTTTTATTCAGTTTTCCCGTGCTTAGTGTAATTTTTTAAATTTCCTAGTGAAATTGTAATAGTTATGTACTTTTGAACAGTTCAGAATTCTTAAAGATGTAATATTTATGATATGTAAATATGAATGAATGGCTAGAATATCCCTTTATTTATATTTATATATGTCCTGACGTGCCCGGAGGACGGGGCGTCACACCTAACGTGTCCTAAAATGTTCCAGCACCTCATTAGTTGATAAACACTATAAATACCATACCTCTGGTACGATTTTAGGAGGATAATTCTGATGTCGGAGTTCTGACGGGTCAGAAGGCGACAGATTTTAAGAATCGATACCCTACCAAAGTACTAAGAAGATGACCACTGATACCAACATTCTGTTGAATTTTTGGTTCATCAATTGGAATTGGAACATTCCTCGATGATTGGACTGTTGATCACCATTCCCCGACTTGAGGATACCCGGATTGTAGCGATTCAGGTATTTTATCTAGATCCCTGACCTTTCTTTCTCAATTTCTTCTCTTTTGGAGTGGTCAGGTTAACTTCAATTCTTTATGATGCTTGTATAGTGATCTAACTCTTCTATTTAGTTTGTTAAATTATAAGTATGTGATCACCCATGATAAGCATGATTAGTTTAATTTGATTGATATTTGTCACCATCCAAGTAATCTTAATTTTTTTTATGACGGAGGAACCACTTCAAGGCAGGGCCCTTTGGACCCACCCCTAAAGCGTAAACCTCTGGATACCTGCAATCACCCACAAATCACAAGTATCAGTTAAGTCAGGGCGCTTCCAGCTGGAGTCGAACACAAGACCTCTGGGTTTACCGCTGGTCCCAGTAACGACCTTAAACCGCTAGGCTACCCTGGCGGGTTATAATAATCTTAATTTCACTTTGTCCACATTGCATATTTGCACCTAGTATATTGTTAATTTCACCATTTATCAAAATAGTATCAATATGTTTTGCAATTGTGATTTATGATGTCATAATTGTTACATTTGGTGCACTAACATTCATACGATCATAATCATTAATATTTTACCCGTATCTTAATATTTTTTAGTTAAATAGCAATTATTACATCCCTATGTAGTAATTGTTACTTTTATAGGTTTAATTTTATTTCTTTTCTTTTATATTTGGTTGATCATTAATATAAAATTCATAGTAAATCTTTGATATTAGCTTAATTTCATTTTTTATGTTTTGTTATATTTTGATGAAATTCGTAGTAGATCTTTCATAGTTTAATTTTTTTAGTACCATCTTTATATTTATAATCAGCATGAAATCTACATTCAATTAGAGTTAAAGGATTTTAGAGCATGTTTTTGTTTATTTTGTTTAAAATTATGTTAGTATAATTTTTAGATTATTTAGTGATATTGCATGTGGTTTGCTCCTTATATCCTTTAGTTAAAAATTTCATGTCGTAAGACTTAGGGTTTTCTTTTGTTACTTGTTTTATTTGGCGTTCTATATACATATATTACGTATTTTACTATTTTAATTTTGGATGTTCTCTCTTCGCCTCCATTTTTTGTATTTGCATATAATTGAGAAATCTAATTATGAACCAATGATGATTAGTAGAGGCCAACATCATGGTTGTGCGAATGGGGTTCCCAACACCTTTCCTAGTTCGTGCCTTAGCCTATGATCCCATGTTTTCTCTGGTTACCGTTTTAAAGATCAATGGCTCATTTTCTTTTTCTTGATTTTTCTCAAAAACCAAATGTGGACTCCATTTTTTAAAAAAGGTTTTTAAAATTTGGTTTTCAATGTGTTAAAAGTATTTTCTAAATATTTTTTGAATTCTCTTATTTTTGAACATAAACCCTAAATCCCGGCGCCACAGCTAGTTTTCCCAAAAAAAAAATCATAAGAAATTTTAACTTGAAATGTCAATGGTTCTTATTGTAAATTTTTCATTAGTATTCACATTTGCATTGTACATATTTGCATGCTTGGTTCTCAAAAGCCCTGCTCCGCCTACCCGATACCCCGATCAGTTTACTGTCTCGGAGAGATGTCGGTATAGCCAGCAAGCTTTCTGGTCACATGCACTCATAGATGTGGCAAAAAGAGTTATTGTGTATGCTTGATCATACCTTGCACTATTCTTGGCATGGGAGGTATATTTTTTACTTTATTCATAAGGTACACTGAGTACAGACCTACTAGCCTTCTCCTGTCGCATATAGCTTCTTAGACCTCTTCTTTTAGGATTAATAAATCTTTTAGGATTATGTGATTTTCTTTTTGTGAATGCATTTGTTTGTATAGCTAGCACCCTTTTTAGGATGGTTTTCATTTTTTCGTCCTGTTGTCGAATACGGGCTGTTCCGGGTTTATGCCCTGATTGATGAGTTCTTTGATTCGCACTAATCTTTTTAGCTCTAAGATCTGGGATTAATGCTCTCTGTAGAGAAGAACCTATATGCACTTAGGCCTAATCTTCGAGAGGAAGTCTCACACGAGTAGAGCAGTTAAGATCATCGATGGTAGATCCAGAATTGACCATGACAGATATGATGAGGGCGATTATGAAACTACAATGGATAATGAAGGGAGTTAATACTACTGTGACCAACCAGGCTAGGATCCAAACTCAATGTCAAGCACATATTCAGACCTTGTAGACACAGATAGTAGACCCTAATGTAGTTCTCCCAAATGATTAAGAGGATGGGGTAGGAGATAACATTTGAGACGATAACTTGGGACCCGAAGGAGCCCAACAAGCAGCTACATCACCTGTACGACTGAGAATCCCAAAAATCCTAGCCACCAAGGAGTTGATCTTATCTAATAAGGTTGACAAAATAGAAAAAAATTTGAGAAAAGCCCGACAAATTACGGATTACATGCTAGACGTAGAGGGGCTCTATCTGTTTCCCGACGCAAAACTACCTAAGAAGTTCAAGATGCCTGATATGAAAAAATTCAATGGAACCGGGGATCGTAGTGAACAGGCCTACCGAGAAAGAGCAAGTAAGGATATGTTAAGGTTGTATATTAAAAAATCATATTTTTAATATTTAATTTTATTTTAATAAAATTATTTTTTCATTTTATGAGAATCTTAATGAGCAATGTATGCAATATCATTTCTTTAATATTATGTATGGATGTCTTTTATTATGTACAGTATTTAATCTGGTGTGTAGAGTATGACTTATACACAGAAGATCCGATTTTAAATTCTTACAGAATATAAGTTTTACACTCACAAGTTAGATGAAAATGGACATACCATCGATACGACTGTAACACAGAGTTTTAGTAGTACTGTCTTGGTAACGGGAAACAGATAATAGGTTCGTCTATTATTCTGACTCTCTATACTAATAGACTTTGTGTGTATTGAATGGGACACATTAGGGTATTTAATTTTATACTGACTATATAAATTAATTCACACTCCAATATTTTATGAATAATGCTTATGCTCTTAATCATGAAATAATTATTAATTTACGTATATTTAATATTCGTTGTTCTGATTAATTAGAGTGTGTGATCTTATATGGGTCTATTCTCAGTGAGTTGGATAGCGGTATTATTTATATGGTAATTATTAATTATTGATGGAATCCACGTCTCCAATGATCGGGATTGACGATACGCCCTTAAGAAAGCACATAAGTTTTGACCGGGTCAAACCTTGCAGGTGGATTTGATTATTTGGCGGTCAAATAAGTTAAACGGAAGGGTTTGAAGAATTTCAAGATGCCAATTAAATTAAATTGTCAGTAATTAAATTTAATTGGTGGATATCGAAAATCATAACGTTGGGAGACGAGTTAAGCATTTAATAATAGGAGCTTAATATAAGAAAGTGTTGAGATTATGACTTAGAGTGCAATTACAGTTATTTAGTGGTGCGAACTCTAATTTAGGATTTTATGAAAATTGCAAAAATTACTGCAAGATTTTCATAATTATAGATACCACTATGAGGTTTGCTTGATTACGAAAATCGCTAGATACGTATCTGGGTTACACAAAAGTCTTCGTCAAATTACCCAAAAAAAAAGTCTTCGTCATAATTAGTTCACAGGTCCTTGTTGTAACCCTATAAATATGTAAGTAGGCTAAACCAAATTCATAACTTATCTTTAAAACTAAAGCTAATCAGGTTCTGCCGGTACAAGTTCTTGAAGGATTGTAGCCTACACAACATTCGAAAATCGCATAAAGGAATACAGTTGAAAGTTTGACGGGAGTTTCAACTCAGAATCAAAATTGTAGTTGGAGAATCGACCGAAAAAATGTATTCTTCTAAATTAACTGTGGTTGCACAGGTTTTTATTTTGATCGTTCGATATCAAAAGTTTTATCTGCAGCCCATTTCGAGAATTGCCGGTCCAGTTATTTTATTATCAAAAATTATTTACAAAAACAATGATTTTGGCAGTTTTGCCTCCAACAATTGGTATCAGAGCTGTTTTATTTTTTGTTTACGATTTATCAGGGCCAGGTAGTTTTAGAACTGTGCTAATTTTGTTTTACAAGCGTTCTAATCCCGATTTTATGATCATCATATTTTTCATATCTGATTGAATGGTTTGGATGATGATTTAATTATTTTTAATCACGAGGGTTGATCGTGTGATAAATTAAGTTTTTTTTAGATCAAATGTTAAGCTATGGGACATAGGTTTTCGATGTAATAGCAATTATTTATTTTTAAATATTAGTTTAGAATATTTAAGAACAAATTGAATGTCCAAGAACACGAAGAACAGGCGGTAGCACCAGCGGTGATTTCGGGTTTCTACGGGCCATGAATCGCGGTAATTTTTTAGCAGTTTTAAAATAGTTTTTTTTGGGTGAGTTCCTGCAGTATTTATTCATTAAAAATAGTAGCAAAAATAAATCAAAAACAATATAAAAAATTGACAAAAATAGCCCACCACTGGTAGCTTTTCCAGTAGCAGTTCGGGGTCGATTTTGTTGATTTTTCGGGATGTTCTTTGGAATATTTTTTGTGAAATTTTTTACGCATAAAATAGCTGTAAACATACCTTAAAATAATGTCTAAAAACCATAAACAATTGGGCTAAAACAGTGGATAAAATAGGCGGCAACTGCGGCTAGCGGCGGCACTACAGGCGGCACTGTTTGGGGCTATTTTTCGAGGCTTTTCGGGACTATTTTTGAGGTGTTCTTCGAAGCAACATGTTGCTGGATATTAGTGCTATTTAAAAAAAATTGGGAGCAAAAACACTACCGAAAAAAGCCCAAACAGTGGGCTGAAGTGGGCGACGGTGCATGCAGTGGAAATGCCGGTTCGGTTTGTTGCGATGGCTGTTTTTAGGACTGTTTTCGATCTAGTTTTTTGACAAAAAAATTCTACTTTTTGAGAGTTATTTTTCAAAAAAATGGCTTAAAAGATGGAGTGCGAATAAGGCGACAAAAGCCTCTTGAAGCGGCTAGAACGCCAGCACCTGTGCCCGCGCCAGTAAATTGTAGCCGGCTGTGGTCTGGCTGTTTGGGGCTATTTTTGTCACGCTCCAAACTCTGAGTCACGTGAAACACCCACAAGCAACCAAACCTAACACCCAACCCGAGAATACACTCTCAATATAAAACATACATGCATTATATAACATCACAAACTGGCTTACAACACATAAGGCTCCAATGCCAAAAAGCTTACACTACACGGTTCCAACACCGAAAAAATATGTAAACATACATGATACATAAGGAACAAAAGGGAAGACTACAGATCTTCCACCTCTCCAGCAACCCCGAATCAACCTACGTGACCAGTACCTAAAAAATATTTCAAATCCCACACTGTGAGCAAAAGCTCAGCAGAAACTAGACAAGTATGCAATATAAGCTAAACATACTAAGAAAACGAGGTGCAGTTTTTGACTCTCTTTCAAGCCCTTAAAACAATTTTCACAAGCAACAGAAAAGCGAGGATAAAAACCATTTTTGACTCACACAAGCCTTGAAAACAATTCTTTTGTGTTACGACTCCCTCAGGTCATAAACATAGTTTAAAAATTGGTTTATCCGTCCCGATATACATTACATGCAATCCATGTATCTTCTCAGACTTTCACCGAGGGACCTCTGCCACACTAATGCACCTTCGCGGACTTTCACCGAAGGACTGCAACCCCAACCTTCTCAGACTATCACCAAAGGACCACAGCCCCAACCTTCTCAGACTATCATCGAACGACCGCAATCCCATCTAATGCATTGTTAGCCAAAGCTAACTTGAACAACCCACGCAACGCATACTACCCAGGCAACTCAACACATACATCCCACACAACACAACACATGCCACCCGTGCATACAACCTATGCAACACACGTAACGCACGCAACCCGTGCAGCACTCACCACGCACGCAACCCGTGCAACACATGCAACGCACGCAACCCGTGCAACACAAGCAAACCAAAAATAAAACCAGAGCTTTAATCAATGCAACACATGCATATATATAAAGTCAAAGCTGAAGATGCATGACACCCACACAAGGCCACAAAAGATCACATATGACCGCATATCCATTATACATCATGCTTAAATAAAACTAGAGTTCTATAAGCACAGAATCACGTATGATAACCACATTTCACATAATGGCGCCACACGACCCGCCATGACATCACATGCCACACAACCGTTATCCGCTCACCCGAATGACCCATCCACTCACCGGGACAACCAACGATATAGAAAACTAAAACCTAACCCGAAGGCCAACACTGCTCAAGCAGTCGAGCACTCAACCACCGCTTAAGCGGTCCCCTATCGACATAACACACTGCCATAACCTTGCTCGAGCGCACAACCACTGCTCGAGTGGTCAACGTTGGGTGAAAAACCAAACAAAGAAACAAAACCAAACCCCCGCACGCAACGATGCATAAACCAACACAAGCACAATCGTGCACCAAAAACCCACATCCAACCATGCACATTACCCCCGAGAACGGCACCTAACAAACACCCAAGGCCACGACACGACCTCCAAAGCCACAACACAACCAACAGAATCCCAAAAAGAATCCAACAGTATTTTAGTAGACTAATCCCATATATCAATCAACTAAATACCATTGGAAACCAATCAAAAACTAAGGATCCAACCACCAAACAGCAAAACACAAACAAACTCCCAAGGCCCTGACATGACCAACGCGGACTCACACACGACCAACACAGCAAACACAGACCCACACACGTCCAACGCAAACCCACGATACCCACACGCGTCCTACACAACCCACGATGCCCACACGCACCCAACACGAGCCCACGACGCCCACACGCGCCCAACACAAGCCCACAACCAACTAAAAAAACAAAAAGCCCCAAGAAACAAGAAACTTGATAAGAAGGGCCAACAAGGATGAAAAATAACCTTTTCCCAAACATTCGGCCAAAAACAGGTGAAATATGATTCAGAAATTTTGACATACCGTCACTCTTTCAATCATAACTTTTTCTACAAAATGAGTTTTGTTATGAGAGAAGTGTCATTGGAAGGAATACTTTCAGGGCTTCAATTTGAGTATAAGAACAACCCAATTTCGAGTCCAAATGAAGGAGATATCATCAAAACAAAACAGTTTTATGCAGCTAGTCTGCTCGGGCGGACGTCGGGCGCTCGAGCGATCAGGCACCCGAGAAAAACCTAGATTTTCGCCTGTTTTGTGTTCTAAGCTCCAAAACTCTCAAACACCCACTATGATGCTTAAAAACATACATAAACCTACCAACGCGCATATATTTAACACCCACTGACATACACGAGCCCCAAACATCAAGAACCATCGAACAAAAAGCCTCAAAACCCGGTTCACCCAACCGAAACAACACAAAATGACTATTTAAACCAAAATCCAATCTTTTTGAAACTACATCGATTTTTTATGCATTTTTAACTGGTAAAAACATATAGGATTACACGTAGCACCCTTATAAGACATGAGAGTCTAGGACCCTACCTCGTTAAGTCAAAAACTCGATGCCTCGATCGACGTGCAAAATTGAACTTCCCCGAAATAAATTCTATCCGGATGAACGCATAGCCCACCATGCCAATAGTAGGGATCCGCTGTTGGATCGTCGAAAACTGAGCCCCGGACCCTCGAGAAGTTAGAGAGAACGCAGTGCGTTTGGGTTGGTTCAAAAGCTAGAGAGAGGAAGGAAAAGATATTTTGAAAAAAAATATCTAAAGGAAGATATTTATAGGCTCGCCGAAAAATATCATTTTTTTTAAAATTCGCACCACAACAGCCAACAGCCCCGGGAACCAACCCCACATGCATATCTAAACCCGACTATGCATAAAAACATGTATGAACATGCTGCGACGAAAACACTAAACGCGCGTAAAAAAATGGAGAAAAAAGAAAATGGGTCAGGGTCTCACTGTTGGAGCGGAAAAAATTTTTTGAACCAACACCGTGACCGTAAAAAACGACGTATGCTTTTTTCATGAAAACGGAGAACAATATTAATCTTAATAGTATAATACTTTTATGAAACTTGTCGAAAAGTTTCAAGAAGTCCCGAATACGTTGAAGACGA
>JAULJZ010222993.1:0-17550 GCA_032270985.1 Heliamphora pulchella
TGTGGTTTGATGGATGAAAAAGGAGTTTTTACGAAAACTTTTGCGAGAAACGTGTTTATTGGAGGTTTGGAGCTAACTTTGGGGGTTGAGGCTCTCTTTCTAAACGTTTTCATAAAATGTGTATGTTTTTATATGTTTTGGTTTGATCTCCATGGTTTCATGGATTGGATCTCTTGCTTATGCATGCATTGTATAACTGCTTTTGGGGAAAACATTGTGAAAATGTTTTATTTTGATCTCCTGATGAGGAATGGATCATGTACATGTATAATGTACCGATTTGAGAAATATTTTTAGAAGACTATCTACACGTACCGGGATGGCGTGTATGTGGCACGAGTTGCCCTCGGTGTAAGTCTGAAAACGTGCGCAGAGTTGGTACTCAGGTCCTTCGGGGTAGTTTTCGTAAACTGAGGCAGATGGGTGCTCAGCTCCCTCGGGGTCCTAACTCGTAAATTGAGTGGTTACGTTCATGGTGCTCCGTATAGAACTTGTGTGTATCTAGGCGATCCCACGATATCTGGGGGTTAGATACTGGACAGGAGTCTATAGTTGTTATCTCTGTCCCCTGGTGATAGAGTCGGTACATAGGATCATACTCTTCTTTGCCACAATGGTACATTCCGCGAGGGAACGATGTTTTTGATTACTGTTTTTCCTTAACTGTGGTTGGGTATTTGCAATGTTTGCATCACATGATTTTAAGGATGAAAACATGGGTTTATATAAATAAAACCGTTTTGGGAGACTTGTGGTCTGATGGGAAAACTTGAGGGATTTGGATGGAAAACCTGTTTTAGTTTTGTGGTTGAGTTAGCTCCCACCATATGATTGCATATTTCTGCTTTACAGCTTATTATCTATTTTCTATTGGGCTTCGGCTCACGGGTGAGAATTTTCTGTAAAACTATTTTCAGGTAATGATGTGAATGAGGAGTAGCATGGTGGTGCCCGCAGTGGCGGAAGACTTTTACAGTTTTTCTTCTTTTTGGTATGCCTGTTCCTGAAGGCAGCTTCTGTAAGCCATAAGGCGATATATTGTACGCATGTTGAACTGTTGTCTTTCTGTTTATGAGAGATATCTTTTGTTGGGTTTTCTATTGGTTTCAACAGGCGAATTCTGATGTATGAAAACCTATATTTTCATATAATATGGATGTTTAGTGGATTTTCACGTGACCCCAGATTTTGGGGCGTGACAGCCTTGGCTGTAGACAAGGCCACTGAGTTTTGCTTCTTGCTAAACCAAGAGATTAGTGAGTGTCCTAGGAATTGACAAGTACCACTTGTGCTTTTCCTATCTCCTTTGCATCCAAAAAAATCAGCATCCGAATAGCCAAATAACTCAAAGGCTAATCCTCTAGGATAAAATAATCTTAGATTTTGTGTTCCTAAGAGGTATCTAAGGATGCGCTTAACAGCGGTCACATGTGATTCCTTAGGATTAGATTGAAATCTAGCACACATACATACACTAAACATAATGTCCGAACGACTAGCAGTTAGATATAAGAGGAATTCGATCATACCTCTATAACACTTTTCATCCACTACTATGCCATCTTCGTCTTTATCAAGTTTCGTTGTAGGACACATTGGAGTTCCCATAGGTTTGCCCTTGAGCATGTGAAACCTCCTCAATATGTCTCTCGTGTACTTAGCTTGATTGATGTTGATTTCTTCTTGAGTTTGTTTGATTTGAAGTCCTAGGAAGTAGTTGAGTTCACCCATCATGCTCATTTTGAATTCTCCCTGCATACACTTAGTAAAGTCCTTGCAAAGAGATTCATTAGTCGCACAAAAAATTATATCATCTACATAAATTTGTGCAACTAGCATATCACTTCCTTGAGACTTGATAAAAAGGGTGGTATCAATTTTTTTTCTAGAAAACTCATTTTTAATCAAGAATTTCCTAAACCTTTCATACCAAGCTCTTGGTGCTTGTTTTAAACCATAGAGAGCTTCAGTAAGTTTGTAAACATGGTTTGAAAATTTTGGATTTTCAAAGTCAGGAGTTTGTTTCACATAAACTTCCTCCGAGATAAACCATTTAAAAAGGCACTCTTGACATTCATTTGATAGAGTTTGAAAATTTTAAAGCCTGCAAAAGTAAGCAACATCCTAATGGCTTCAAACCTAGCCACAGGAGCAAAAGTCTCATAAAAATCGATGCCTTTTTCTTGATTGTAACCTTGGGCTACCAATCGAGTTTTGTTCTTAAGAACTATTCCATTATCATCAATTATATTTCTAAAAACCCATTTTGTACCGATAATGGAGTGTTCTTTAGGTCTTGGGACTAAAGTCCAAACTTTGTTTCTTTTAAATTGGTTTAGCTCTTCTTGCATAGCCAAGATCCAAAATTTATCGTTTTTGGCTTCCTCAAAATGTGTTGGTTCAGTCTGAGAAAGAAATGTTAAATTACCACAAATATTATGTAGAGAAGAGCGAGCTTTGATACCTTGAGATGGATCACCAATGATTAGATCTTTTGGGTAACCATAAGCATACCTCAACTCTTTAGGTAAATCTGAATTTTCTAGATTTTCAGATTCTACTATCTATTGGAGTGCATGTTGTTGTAGATTTGAACCTTCCTTCTGATTTGGCTCTTCTTTTTCCTTGATAAAGATATCTTCCATACATTTTTCAATGTCTACAAAGTTATCTTCACAGAAATCGTTTGAAGAACAAAGGTTAGCTTCATCAAAAACATGTATAGATTCTTCAACAACTAGGGTCCTTTTGTTGAAAACTCTATACGCTTTGCTAGATATAGAATATCTTAGAAAAATACTTTTATCAAATTTTACGTCAAACTTGCCCAAAAGTTCTTTGTTGTTGTTTAAAACAAAACATTTGCACCCAAAGCGCGAAAATAACTGATGTTAGGTTTTCTTCCATTCCATAGCTCATATGGGATTTTCTTGAGAGAAGCTCTTATTATAGCTCTGTTTATGATAAAATAAGAGGTATTGACAGTCTCGACCCAAAAGTATCGTGGTAAATTATTTTTACAAAGCATGGTTCTAGCCATATCTTCCAATGTCCTATTCTTTATCTCAACAACTTTATTTTGTTGAGGGGTTCGAGGAGCAGAGAAATTATGGTTAATACCATTTTCATCACAAAACTTTTCAAAATCTTTGTTTTCAAATTCTCTACCATGATCACTTCGGATACTAGTGATTTGAAAACCTTTTTCATTTTGAATTCTCCAAGACAGTTTTGTAAAAGAGGCAAAAGCTTCATCCTTATGAGCTAAGAATAACACCCAAGTGTATCTAGTGAAGTCATCTACAATAACAAAGGCGTATCTCTTGCCTCCAAAGCTTAAAGTCCTTGTTGGGCTAATTAAGTCCATGTGAAATAGTTGTAATGGCCTAGAAGTTGAAATCTCATGTTTAGAATGAAAAGAACTTCTAATTTGTTTGCCTTGTTTACATGCATCACACACTTTTTCTTTTTCAAACTTGATTTGGGGTAACCCAATCACTAATTCCTTTTTTTTTAAAGTTTGAAAATCAAGTTCATGTGTGCATGCCCAAGTCTTCTCTGCCATAACCAACTATTTTCACTCAAGGTGGCTAAGCACTTGGTGTCATTCATAGAAAGATCATTTAGAGTAAATGTATAAACATTTTCATGCCTAAAACCTTCAAGAATAACATTGTTATTGGTTGAATCTTCAATAATACACTTAGCATGATCAAACACAACTTTGTAACCTTTGTCACAAAGTCGGCTTATGCTAAGAAGGTTATGTTTTACACCATCAACAAGCAAACTATTTTCAATAGAAGGGGAAGAAATTTTACCAATGCAGCCAATTCTTATGATTTTTCCTTTGCTATTGTCTCCAAAAGTCACAAATCCACAATCTTTTGGCTTGAGAGATCCAAACATCGATTTGTCGCCTGTCATATGTCTTGAGCAAGCGCTATCGAGATACCACATCCCCTCCTTGAATGAGGATTTGAGACATACCTGCAAAGAGAATCAAGTTTTGATTTTGGTAGGCAAATTTTCTTGGGTCCTTTAATGTTAGTTCCTTAAGGATGTGTTCTTTTAGGAACCCAAGCCTTTTTGACAGAAACATTGGGAGATTTTCTGTTTGGGCAGTGTGTGAAACGTGCCCGTTTTCATAACAGTGAAAACATGTGACATTTGAATGATTTGATGATGCCTGGACAAAAATATTGCTCAAGAATTTTTGTTTCTTCTTGGGTTTATAACCAACTCCAATATTGTCAAAAATAAATTTTTGCATCCCAAGAAGTTTATCTAGATTTTTCTTTTCTTGAGTGAACTTATAAACAGTTTTTGTAAGATCCTTAACTTTTTCACTCAAAATCTTGTTTTTATTTTTCAGATCAGAGACTTATTTTGTCAAAACAGATTTTTTACTTTTTAAAGTCTCTATTTCAGTTGAGGAGGAAAGAACTAATTTTTTTAAAATGGAATTCTTAGCACCTAGTTTTCTCAACTCATCATGCAAATCTTCAAAAGTATTTTGCAGTTCTTCTAAAGAAAAATGGTCGGGAGTTACCTCATCATCTTCTCTGGCCATAAGACATAGATTGGCAATTTTATTTTCTTTCTTTTCATCCTCAGAGCTGCTGTCATCGCTTTCGCCCTAAGCAGCTATCATGGTTTTCTTAAAGCCCTTTTTGAATTGCTTCTTGAGCTGAGGGCATTCAACTTTGACATATTTAGGTTTTTTGCATTCGTAGCAGATTATTTCATCCTTCTTGTGTTCTGATTTGAATATGTTAGGATCACCTTTGAACTTGTTTGGCTCTCCCTTGTAATCTTCCTTCTTGAAGAATTTTCTTCCTCCTTGTTTCTTATTTCTAAGAAACTTCTTGAACTTCTTTGTGATGAGAGCCATGTCTTCATTCTCATCACTGGAAGACTCTTCTTCAGATTTTTCATCATGAGTTGAAGACTTGAAGACAATGCGTTTCTTCTTTTTATTGTTTTCCTCATCATCCATCTTGATGTTCATCTCATGGGTCATGAGAGAATCAAGAAGTTCTTCTAGGCTGAGCTTGTTCAGATCCTTGGCTTCTTGTATAGCCGTGACCTTTGCTTCCCAACTCTTAGGCATGCACCTAAGAATTTTTTTTATCATTTCTGCATTAGAATAAATCTTACCAAGAGATTTCAGTCTATTTATAATATCAGTAAAGCGAGTAAACATATCAGAAATAATTTCATCATGCATTATTTTGAATAATTCATAATTATGAACAAACAGACTGATTTTTGACTCTTTCACTTGATTGGTACTCTCATGGGTAACTTCGAGTCTATTCCAAATTTCTTTAGCAGTGTCACAAGTCGAGATCCTATTGAACTCGTTTGGGTCAAGTGAGCAGTACAGGAGATTCATGGCTTTAACATTTTTTTGTATCTCCCTTATGTTGGTTTCAGTCCATTTGGTCTCTGGTTTAGGGACAGCAGCCCATTCAATAGTTTTGGTGGGTCTTTTGGTTCTATTTATAATAACCCGCCAAATGTCGTAATCTACGATTTGAATATAGATTCTCATTCTAGCATTCTAATAGTTATAGTTTGTTCCATTGAACAAGTGAGGTCTATTGGTCGATTGACTTTCAGATTGGATAGGTTCGATACTAGTGGTTGCCCTATAAAACTTTTAGACTGTTAAGTCAAAGACAAGAGCCCAAGCTCTGATACCAATTGTTAGATCTAGGCAACCCAAGAGTGGGGGTGAATTGGGTCTTTAAAAAATAAATAGCAATTTAAAAACCTTTTTCAGAAATTTTTTAATATTGCAATAAGGCAAGATAAGCAAATATGAAATCAATGCAAGTATTAAAAGATGAGAGATAGAGAGATAGAACTAGACACCAGAGATTTATTGTGGTTCGACATTTTCCTAGTCTACGTTCACTCCTCAAGATCTCACTTGAGTATTTTCATTATACGGAATATTTCACGGGCGTATTCTAAGCCTTTACAATCTTCAAGATTTCGCTTGAATGAACTGAATGTTTACGGGCACATTCACAAGTTTATTTCAATTTCAAGAAGATCCTATGAAAATAAGCCCCTGTTTTCTTCTAATATCTCTTGCACTCTTCTTTGATGAGTTTCACGCACTCACTCAAAGGATAAAGAGTGACTCACCCTTGAATACAATAAATAAGGTGAATTAATGAAGAACATTTACTCTCTTTACAGAAAAGATCTACAATAAATGAGAAGGTAAAGAGAGATAAGGAACAAGAACTGGAATTACAGCAATAAATGTGAGCTTGAAATTTCTGAGATTGATTTGAGCAAAGAAACAGTAAATGCAGATCTCTAATCCTCTTAAATGTTGAGAAGTTATTCCTTATATAAGTTATTATGATATCATGACCGTTGGAGGTAGGTAAGAGTAATAAATGCCAAAAATTCAACCGTTGAGATCTGTCGCGATTTGAATTTTTGTCGCCAGTGTTGACACAAAGTGTCTAGGGCAAGATTTTTCAAGTGGTTGGGTCGACACGAATTTTCGGAGGGGTCAACACAATTTCTACATTCTACCTTTCAACATTCTGGTGTCGACACATTTGAATCTGGTGTCGACTCGTTTAAAATTTTAGCATCCGGAGGAACCATTTTGTGTCGACTTAACTTGCCTTTGGTGTCGACACTAAAATTCTGCAGAAAGTCTTGATTCTTTTGTGTCGACACATTTGGTCTTAGTGGTCGACACCAATATTTTGCAGGCAGGCTCGGGACTTTTGGGTCGACACATTTGGACTTGGAGTCGACACCAAAAATCTGCCGGAGGTCTCGGTTGTTTTGTGTCGACACAACTTCTATTTGTGTCGACTCAAACTTCCGGATACCAAAAGTGAGGATCACTTTTGTGTCGACACAAAATTGATTTGTGTCGAGTCAAATTGAGTCCTGAGAGTTTCGGCTCTTTTGTGTTGATACAAAACTTGTTTATGTCGACACTAACTCTTTGATACCTGAAGATCAACTTGTAAAACAGTTAGAGTGTCAAACCATTTGATCAATGGGTATTAACACATTTGATAAATTTCAAGTATACTTTGACTTAAAAGTATTTGACTTAATTTTCAATTAAGATCAACACGAAATATTCTTATTCAAGAATGCTTAAGTGTTTGAATCTTTTTGAGATATAAGTCATTTCTTTTTTGGTAAGGTGTCAACTTAATTATTCAAGATGTGTTAACATTTTCATTTTGAAAATATAAAATATTACTCATTTTAATTCATTTATTATTAGAAAATGAATTATGAAAATCATCAAAATCAAAATAAAAAACCCTTGGGCTAACAGATGACTTGAGTGAAAGACTTGTGTATGGCTCGGGTGAACAGTTCAAATAAGTGGTATGATTATTGACGACATGCAGATGATCCGAGGAGACCAATTGCTAAATTGACAAGTCAGAGCAACTCAATAACTGAGCCATTTGATGATTAAGTGACTCAATGGTCGAGTCACTCGAAGAACCCAAGTAGCTCGGATTAATCTGAGCCTATCAAAAGTTATGCAGCTCGCAGAGGCAAATAAATCACTATGCCGAGTGGATCGAAGGGACACAAGAGGTATGAGTGGCCTAATGATCAGACGGTTTGATGGGTTTGGGATACTCGAACAAGGGAAGGTCGAGTAACTCAGACTAGTGTTGCTCGACTCTAAGTCACTCGAGTAAGGCCATATCTGTCTCATTAATGAGACACGTGCGTAATGCAGTATTCAGAATGCTTGAGTAACAAAAGATGACCTGCTCGAGCCGTGCTGAGCCGAGCCATTGAGGTCGCTGCCAATAGCTTGGATACCTGATATAACTATTTATTGGTTAAAGTAAACAACATTCCATAGCACAGACTATGGAATGTAGCTCTGATTACAAACGAAGGCATTCCACAACACAGACTGTGAAGCATAGCACAGACCATGATAGTAGCTCTGACTACTTGACTATATTTTCATGGCACAAACGATGAAGACAGCACAGACTGTATTATTGCCATTACATAGGTCATGAAGACAGCACAAACTGTAATGTAGCTCTGACTACCTAATCAGAAAGACATAGCACCGACTATGCGGCTTAGCACAGACTGAATAGCCGAACATATATAGCACAGACTATATGATTCTAGATTCTTCTGAGAATCGAAAGTCTCTCCCAGAGACAATGAAGATAGTGGCAGTACAATCATGCACGGGATGTTGGGAGACATGTGGTTTGGTGGTTAAGGAAAAGGACTTGTCGAGCTACGGGACCTTCCCACTCGAGACATTCGGGTGATCCCGATTCACTCGACCTGAGTGGGTCGGGTTGCTGAACCCGAGTGGGTCGGGTGACTCATGGGGCGTCTGGTGGCCGACCTAGTTGAGTTGGAATAGAACACTACTTGGTCGATTATCGGCATAGAATCTCTTGATTCTCCGAAGATCACCTTTTATGATCCGATTAGGTCACTTGAAGAGTTCTATCCGAATCCTAACATAGCTCCTCTGAGTGCTATAAATAGGATAGATAGTCATGTTTTCAGATCAATCAGATTTTGATAACTGAATATGTTCATATTGCCGATATTCCAAACTCAGCTAGCCTTCTTCTTCACCCAACCTCGTCTCTCTTTGTTCTATGTTTTCTTATCACGTTTGCATATTTAACCTCTCTGCATTTGTTCTTTACTTGCTTGTTTTAAAAGACCCTACATAGATATTGTAGTCTCGATTGTTAGTGAGGGAAATTGGAAAGTTATCAAAGTTTGTGTTATTTCAAGTTGGTATAAAAGCCATATTATCCCGTATCATGAATTTCACACAACCTGTTATTAGCCCTCTTGTTCCGATGACTTTCCCTCCCTCACCCATCGCTGATGCTCATCATTTTCTATCAATAAATCTCACTAACACTATCTCTACTTAAAAACCTAGTTAGTTCTATTTTTTCAAGGACAACGCCTTTTTTGGTTATGTTGATGGCTCTCATTCATGCCCTTCACCAACAATAATCAATAATAATGTTTCCATTGACAATCTTGCCTTTGAAACATGGGTCACTCAAGATCAACTTTTGATGAGTCTCTTCATTGCTTCCTTATTTAAAGACATCCTTCCTCTTGTCATTGGTCTTTTAACCTTTCATACCATTTGGACTACTTTTGAATCTGCGCTCGCTTCTCCCTCTCATACTCGCATCTTACAACTTCATATACAACTTTAGAATATTAAACAAGGGCATCTCATCACAACGCAATATCTTCAATGAGCCAAAACTCTATGCGATGTGCTCTTGGCTGTCAGACACCTACTCTCATCCCAAGATTTTAATCTGTACATTTTCAAGGGCCTTAATCCTACGTTTCGGGATCTTGTGACATCTTTTGCAACTCGGCTTGCTCCAGTCACCTATTTCGAATTGCATAGTCTACTCCTCAGTTATGAGTTTTATAGATTCAACAAGCTTCTCGTCACTGTCAATTCTTGATAAATTCGAAGCTTCTCCTCAGGCCAATCTTGCTTATTGTGGCTCTCCCAATCATGGTCGTGGGGGTCGTAATGGACGCAAGGGCGTGGACGCCGCAATGGTCTTCGTTCCATTAACTCTCGGCATCATCCTTCTATTGGTGATCAATGGTTCTCTTCTACATATTCCCGCCCTCTGTGTCAAATTTGTAATTGCGCCAATCACACATCTCTCAAATGTTATCACAGCTACAATCACACTAGTGCTTCATATGCTCGTCTTGCATCATGTTCTACTCACTCTGCGCATATGTTTGAGTGCTTTATCTCATCATGATGATTATCACAAGTCTTACCAACTTCGCGTCGGTAATAGTAAGGGTCTTTCCATCTCTAAAATTAGTCAAACCACCATTACCACTCCCTCTCACTCTTTTCGGCTCTTTAACATTTTATGTTAGTCTAAGAGCTTTTTATATTAATTTTAATAATTTTAATAATTTATTTTTTAAGAATAAATAGATTTAAAAGGATAATATTTATATTTTTCAAAAAGAAAGTGTTGACACATATTGAACAAATGAGTTGACACCTTTAGTCAAATGAAATGACTTATCTCTTAAAATGAATAAAACACCTAAGTATTTTTGAGAATATTTTGTGCTGAATCCAATTGATAATTGAGTCAAAACTTTAAGGCAAAATATACTTGAAGATATCAAGTGTGTCAACACATTTGAACAAATGGTTTGACACCCTAACTTGTTGTTGAAGTTGTTTTCAGGTATTAATAGTTAGTGTCGACACAAATGAATTTTGTGTCAACACAAAAAAGTCGAAGCTCTTTGGACTCAAAATGAGTCGACACAAATTGAATTTGTGTCTACACAAAAGTGGTTCATCACTTTTGTTATCTGGAACTTTGAATCGACACAAATGCTAAATAAGTCGACACTAAAGTACCAAAGCCACTTGTAGATTTTCGGTGTCGACACAAAATTGAAAATGAGTCGACACAAATATCCCGAGCCCACTTGAAGAATTTTAATGTCGACACCAAAGTCTGAATGAGTCGACACAAATATCCCGAGAGTTCTTACAGAATTTTAGAGTCGACACCAAGAAGATTTGTGTCGACACAAATTGTTCTCTCCCGGATGCTGAAGTTCAAATGAGTCGACACAATATCCATTTGTGTCGACACCGTGGTGTTGGTGAGGAAAATTGCAAAAATTGTGTCGACACCTCAGAAGAATTGTGTCAACCCAATCACTTGAAGATCCTTGTTCTAGATATTTTGTGTCGATCCAAAAGCTTTTGTGTCGACACCTGCGATGGAAATTCAAATTCGCGGTAGACTTCAACGGTTGAATTTTTAGCATTTAATGTCATCACCTACATCCAACGGTCATGAATGCTCAAGAGCTTATATAAGGAGTTACTCCTCTGCATTTAGTCCAACTAGAGACTTACAATCACTGTTCTATTACTTGATTCAAACTCAAAATCATCAAGCTTTCATTTATTGCTGAGCTCCAGCTCTTGTACCTCATCTCTTTTTACCTCTTCGTTTATTGTTAATCAATTTCTGTAAAGAGAGTGAATGATTCTCATCTAAACACTTCATTTATTGTATTTAAAGGTGAGTCACCTTTTGTCATTTGAGTGAGCGAGTAAATCTTATCAAAGAAGAGTTCAATAGTGATTAGAAGAAAATAAGGGATTGTTTTCATAGAATTATCTTGAAGCTATTATAGGCTTTTGAATGTACCCGTAAACATTCATTTTCTCAAGAAAAGTCTTTAGGTTGTAAGGTTTTGAATACGCTTGTGAAGCATTGTACATAGTGAAAATTCTTAATGAAAAACTTGAGCAGTGGATGTAGGTTTGGAAAAAACAGAATCACTATAAATTCTTGGTGTTTGGTTCATTCTCTATATTCTTAACCTCTTTAATATTTGTATTATTTTAATTTTTGATTATTTTGCTATATTTATTTGCTATATTAAAAGATTTTTGAAAAGATTTCAAAAATTGCTATTAATTTTTTAAAGACCCAATTAACTCCTCTTAGATTGCCTAGAACTAACATTTTACATATTTCTACTCTCACAAAATATCTTCTTTCTATTTCTCAATTTAGCAAAAATAACCTTGTTTTCTTTGAGTTTCATTCCTCACACTTTTTCATCAAAGAATGGGTTACTCACTGAATTCTACTACGGGGGAAGAATGAATTCAGTCTCTACAAGCTCTCTTCTGGCTCTACTCTACGTCTGTTTTGATGAACATGTTTTTCTTTTCTTTGGTCCCTCCACAATCTAACATTCGACCCCTCAAAATTTTGAGCTACCTCGAACTTCTCCTTATATCTCGATACCATCCTCCCATTTAAATCCCTCATATTCTCTTCCAAACCAATCCAAAGGCATGTCACTCATCCTTACTCCCATCCTAACCTTCTTTATTCCAGAATTCTTCTCCACCTACCATCCCACTTGTAGTTGATCTAAATCATTCCATCCCTTCCTCCTCATGTACTATAATCTCGACCGCTCTACATACTACATTCATATAAATCAATCCACCCTCATGCCCTTTATGCGGATACCATAGACCCTCATTCTCTACCCATGGATACCGAACCCACTTGTTTTACCAAAGCTTCCAAACTTCCTTAATGGCAGCACGCCATGAGTGTTGAAATAATCTTCCCTTGTATGTAATGGTGTACCTAAGCACTTGTCCTTCCTTCATCTGCACACAATGTCGTTGGTTGCAAATGAATTTATCGTATCAAACACAAGGCTGATGGTAGCTTGGAACGCTACAAAGCTCACCTTATGGCTAAGGATTTTCACCAAGAATCGGGCATCGACTATTTTGAGACATTCAGCCCAGTTGTCAAACTCACCACCATTTACACAGTGTTATCTCTTGCTACACCTATAGCTGGAAGGTTCACCAACTCGACGTTAACAATGCCTTTCTTAATAGGTATCTCTCTGAACCTATGTACATGCCTCAGCCTCCAAGCTTTATGGATCCTCACCACTCTAATTATGTTTGCAAACATCGCAAATCACTATATGGTCTCAAGCAAGTCTCTCACGCTTGGTTTACTTAGTTATCGGAATTTATTCACTCTCATAGGTTTGTTACCTCAAAATCATATGCCTCTTTATTCACTTAACATCATGGTAAAAGGATCGAAATCTCAAGAAACATTGATGGTGCATTCGAGTCGAATAAACAACTACGCTGAAAACATAACAACATACAACAACAAAAAATGTTCTGTGCCAAACTGCTCGGATGGCATCTGAACGAAAAAAGCCTAGTTTTTTTGAATCCCAAAAAACTAAAACCCAATACACCCACAAAGCGGAACATGGATTATACCTGCCTGATCCTTCTGATTTAATCACGTTTCAGCACTTGAAATTAAACTCCAAGATCAACACGTGAATCCGACGATCTTGTCTCCAACTTTGATCTTCTGTCGTATTCCTGAACGTCGAAACACGAACAAAGTGTGAGTTTTTATCTATTATGCTTCAAACCCTATTCGGCTACCTTTCCTTTTTCTCTGGTTCTCACAATTTGTGAATACTATAAAGAATATGAATTTCTAATATGATATGTATGTACTGGCAGGCAGTGTTATAATATCATATATATAAGTTACAATAGGGATCTAAGGAGTAAATAAGACACAAGTTTCTAATATAATTAGGAAAATCCAATTCAACCCAGAATTAACTTCTTAAAAATATAAATTATAATTTATACCACTTATAAATCATAATTGCACTCTCAGTTTTATTCTCAAAAATTAACTTTTGAGCTCCTGATATTAAATGCTTATTTATCTACTCGTGTTAAGATTACAGATACCCGTCGATTAAATTAAATTATTGACAATTATATTTAATCGACCTCTTCTAAAAAAATTTAAGACCTGCTGCTTAACTTATTTGATATGTCGGATTATAAAATCCACTTATAGGATTTGACATAATCAAAATTTATAAACTTTTTTAAGGGGGTATTATTAATCCCTATTCGGGACATGAATTTTGTCAGTAATTAATGTCTATCATATACGTAATTCCATTATCTAACTCATTGAACTTATTGACCCGTAAAAAATCGTACCCTTTTATGAATCAAAACAACGAACATTAAATATACGTGTCTAATAATTATTTCAGAATTAAGAGTATAAGCACTCATAATAATTATGTGGTGTGAATTATTTTATATAGTCAGTATAAAAATAATTATCCCAATGCGATCTTATTCAATACACACAAAGTGCACTAACACAATGAATCGAAACTATACATTTTCTTGTAATCAAGACAAATCAACTAAAATACTATGCTACAGCGCTACCGATGGTGTGTCCAATTTCATCTAAAACTATAAACTATAAAACTTATATTTTATAAGAACTGGCTATCTGGTCTTCTGTGTGTAAGTTAAACTCTACACACCAGATTAGTTGCTGTGTCGAATAAAAAACATCCTTGCACAATATTAAATAAATAATATAGTGCAAATATTACTCATACAAATTTTCATTAAAATAAAAAATAAATTTTATTAATAAATAAAATCAATACCAAAGTTCAAAGTAAGATTTTTAGTATATAACCCCAACATATGAAACCACTTGGGTTTATATTCTCGTTTACGTGGATGATATGCTTACCAATAATGTCTTTATTGTCATTACCAGGCTCATCACCACACTTCATACCGAGTTTGCTGTTAAAGACCATGAACCATTCTATTACTTTTTGGATATTGAAGCTACTTCTACACCTCACCATTCTATTACTTTTTGGGTATTGAAGCTATTTCTACACCTCATGGGCTTCGTTTGTGTCGGTGTTGATATACTAAAGATCTTCTCACCAAATTTGGCATGCTAAAGCAAAGTAGTTCTTATCCCACGTTCCATGCTATCACTCTCTCCAAATGTGGTGCCACCCCACTTTCGAATCCAACTGAATATCGTCAGGCCATTAGCACTCTTCCCTATGCCACGTTTACGTGCCCTGAAATTGCCTTTGTGATGAAAACCTATCAGTTCATCCATGCTTCCATTGATACTCATTGGAGTGCAGTTAAGCGTATTTTACTTGATCTCATACACCCCATTCACTATGGCTTGTTTTTTTCTCGCAACTCTCCATTATCTCTCCAAGCTTACTCTGATACTGATTGGTCTAATTGCATCAATGATCGTCGCTTCACAGGTGGTTTCTCAATCTTCCTTGGTCATAATCTTATTTCTTAGAGTGCTCGTAAACAACAAACTGTTGATCGGTCCTCCACCGAATTTGAGTATAAAGCTTTGGAAGATGTTGTGGCCGAACTATCTTGCGTCCAATCCCCCTTGTTTGAACTTCAAATTCCCTACCCACTACTTTAACTATGTCCAACTATGTGGTGTGACGATATTGGTGCTATTTATTTGACTGCCAATTCCATTTTTTATGCACGCACAAAATATGTGGAGATTAATTTTAATTTTGTACGTGATAAAATAGTTCGAAAGGATCTTTTTGTTCAGTTTATTTATTTTAAGAATCAAGTAGTGGACATCATGAAAGGTTTATCCTCATCTTGTTTTCAATTTTTCGGGACAAAATGACTCTCACACCTCACGTGGGGGACGTATTAGGTAAGTCATGTCTCTATTTTAACTTTCAGATTGAAAATTCAATTGTTGTATCCTATATATTGATTCTAATTAATCTAAATTGATGAATCCCATGTATATATCGTATACGAGGTCGTAGCTATTAGTGAGGGAAATTGGAAAGCTATCAAAGTTTGTGTTATTTCAAGTAAGAAAAAGAAATTCAAAGTAAGAATAATTATATTTGTTTGTTTTTGTTTTGCAAAGAAAAAAAAGGAACGTAGAAGGAAAATAAGGCCTACATTGAAAACCTTTTTGAATAACTATAGACAACTATAGACAAGAGATATCTAAGTGATAAATACTGAAATATAGTCAATTTAAAAATTATAAAAATAATGTTGGACAATAGTGAATTTAATTGGTTATTATGCTAGAATTATTGGCCATTATTCTAGAATTGAATTATGAATTTAATTAGCAATTGAATTGGCTATTTAATTGGCAATTGAATTTCAGAATTCATTAGTATTCATTAACAATTGATTTCTCTGTTGTAACCATCCATGAGAGAATTCTATATAAGGACTCCTCATGTTCTCTAGTATTCTACACAAAAGAGAGACATATTCTGCAAAGAAAGAAGGTTAGTATGTAAAGATACAGAATACAAGAGGAGAGAGAGAGAGATTAGATTACAACAGCAAGTTGTGTGAGAGAGAGAAAGATAGATGAGGTACGTCCGTAACCAATTTTTGGTGGTATTCCGACGTTCGAATTAACCGTTTTATCCTGGAAAAGTGATGCCGGTGGAAAACCTACAACACCTTCGGTAGGCGGTGAATCATTCTTAAGAAAACTGCGTTTGCAGGATTCGGTTTGCATATTCTGTTCATGTTATTTTCTGCAATTTCGTTTCTGTAAATTCTGTTTATTGTAATTTTTGAAAATTAATAAAAATATATTTTCTGAATCATCGAGTATGTATCTTGTAGCGTGATATTTCTCCCAACAAATAAAATAGTTATAAGTTGATTTATTATTTTTTTAAAGAAATTTTACTTTCAGCTAAGATAATTAATTTTGTTGATTGACTTTTAAACAAAAAAAGCTTATAATATTTATTAAAAAATTATGAACTAATAAGTCGGTTTATAAGTCATTTAACACAACAAGACTTTATGTTATAAAATTTTATTTATTATTATTTTTATATTCTTATATTTATTATTGTTAACCAAAATAAATATTTGATCTCATTCGAAAGGAAATTCTTTAAAATGATCAAGCGATTGCGTGCGTGTGGGTTCTATGCCTTATTTCAGAATTTTGTTAGAAAAAAGCCACAGACGATATAATCAAAACAATAAAATCGAGATTTTATTAATTTCGATGAAGAATCAATTACAGAGGCTACAAACTACTCCTATATTGAACTAGAAAAAAAAATTACAAGGAAATTAAATAAAAGATAAAAGAAAATATAGAGGCGATTTGCCATGTTATGTGTGTTCTTTTACAATGTATGCATGACCATTATTTATAAAGATCAAAATAAATCTCCACAAATAACTTTTCATAACCGCCTCCAATTTTTCGTTACATATATTTCTCCTACAATGCCAAGTGTCTCTTATGATTGTAACTTCTAATAACCGATGGCGCCACTTGTCATCACCATGAAAACTTTATGTGGGTATTTAAAATATATAATTATTTTTTATTAAACTTTTATAAAATATGTTAGACTATTAAATAGAAAAAGAATATCCTCGACAGGAAAAAAATATGAATTGTGGTGTAAACAATGTCCCCCAACTCTTTAAAAGTGAGAATTTTCGAATTCTTAAAGAGTTGTATAATTACACCAAAATTGAATTTTTTAATAGCCATAAATGGCTAAAATTTTAAAATCTATTTAATTACTCTAAAAAATATTAGCCTTTGCAATTAAAATAAGACCTAAAATCCTTCACTTTTATTTTCCAAACAGGCTCTACCACTACAGCTCCTTCATCATCACCAATTCTTCATCATCTCATTCACAGCAATTCTATCGATGGGAGAGAGTGAACACAAATTAAAGGAATTAATTATCCAAGTATTAACCCTCTTCGAAAGTGAACACAAAATCAATACTGCCATATTTTTAAAAGCTATTCTCTCAAGAAACTTTCTCTCCAATGCTGCCATCTTCGTCATCGAGAATACCATCCTCTGTTGAGAAACTCTTTCTGGGTTTCAATTTATATAATTCAAAAATGTAAGATTCAAGCTTTAACAGTCTTCTGCTGAGTTATGCTAGTTGAAACCTTTCGAAATAAAAGGCACAGTCGATTTCTCCCATTTGTAAAAATTATTAAAACAACTTCTATCAATATATATATATATATATATATATATATATATTATT
>JAULJZ010223003.1:0-17549 GCA_032270985.1 Heliamphora pulchella
TAATTATGTGTTGTAGTCACATGGTATCACTTTAATTATTATTGTTATTTAGATATTCTCTTTTATATATATACTTGTATATATAAAATTTTGTTAGAGAATGTGTGTGAGTTGGTGGTGTGATTATTATTTTGTAATTTAACATTTTATACACTATTATTATCTTAAACTTTATAACTGCTATTATTATTTTTTTTATCATTTATTATATTATTTGGCTATTTGTTTATCTTCTATTATTCTTATTATTTAATTTTTTTTTTTGCAAGTCTTGAAAATATAATTATCTTTTCTTGAAAGTGAAAATTTTATTTGATTTGATTTGAGATATTGTATTTTATCTTATTATAATAAAGTTGGCACGTACTCCTAAGTGGTCTTACACACATGACATATATGTATTACTTGTATATATAAAATTTTGTTGGAGAATGTGTGTGAGTTGGTGGTGTGATTATTATTTTGTAATTTAACATTTTATACACTATTATTATTTTAAACTTTATGACTGCTATTTTTTTTATCATTTATTATATTATTTGGCTATTTATTTATCTTCTATTATTCTTATTATTTAATTTTTTTTTTTTTTGCAAATCTTGAAAATATAATTATCTTTTCTTGAAAGTTAAAATTTTATTTGATTTGATTTGAGATATTGTATTTTATCTTATTAGAATAAAATTGGCACATATTCCTAGGTGGTCTCACACGCATGACATATATATATTTAGCATATATATGTATTAATTAATGTTGGTTGTAGAGAATTATGGGTGAGAAATATCCTATAGACTTTTGTAAAATTTTAAAGACGTGAGGGACTAGTGTGTAATTATTAATACAAAGAGTTTTAGAAACTCTTGGGTGTAATTTGGATGAAAATTTAAGTGTCTTCATATGCCATTGATAACTTGCTATGATCTTTGGTGTCTTAAGGTGAAAATATAGTTATCTTCAAAACTTGGGGTCGAAGTGTGATTATTAGAAGTCACGGGATTTAGGCCTTTGAGTATAATTTTCTTTTCACGTTGGGGCTTGGGTTTAATTTTCTCATTCTTTGAATTTGGGAGTCGAATTTTGCAGTAATAGGACAACACATATAGATTGTTGGGTTTGAAAGGTTACGAGACCAAGTCAGCATTTCTTAAAAAGAGTTTGGGGCTCCATGTTTCATTTATAAGTTTAGCTCTTTAGAGTTTTGAGTGAGTGTTCTTAAGGTAACTTAATGATCTTCGAGATTAGAGGGCCTTTTTTTATTTTAGGGTTTTGATTCTCAGAGTCTGATTCTTAGGTTTTGATCATATTAAGATTTTAAACTTATTATGACCTAAGATTCTATCGGTTTATCGTCACTAATCCTATAGTTTAGAACCGAGTCTTTACACTACTAACTCAATATTCGAACGATCATCGTTACTCGTAGACCTACGAGGCATGGTTTTAAGGGTTAACGGGCAAAAACATGCGTGGGTTTTATCAAGGATGATTAGCTCAACTTTACTGGTTTCAAATAAGGTGATCACATGATAGTGAATAGGTAAGCATTTAGTTGAGGATCTCGAATGGTATAGGTACGAGATGTAGCTAGGGTTAACTCGTCTTGGGGTGGAACTCAGATAATTCAAAGATAGGTTGAATTAGGGTAAGGGGTTATAGTTTAAACAATCACAATTGAGAGATCAATTGAAGTCTAGGTGCATTGGATAAGAGAGATCAGCACTTATGATCATTACAAAAAGGAGGTTTTCGGGGTTAATCTGTACAATATCAGACCTTGTCAAAAGATACGTCTGAGCAACGGGTAGCCAAACTAAATATTTGTCTTGAAGTTGCGTCGGCCTAACACACTTCAATTCAAGCATCCAAGTCAACTTCCCATGTTGGGATTTCAAGAGTTTACAAAATTTCTTCAATTGGACATAGTATTGAAATTAGGAAAATGAATGGTGGTGAAGGATTACCTACGAATGTTACTGGGTAGCATTGTTGAGGACCGGTGCTATTAGAAGTAAGGAATTTTTACCGGGTATAAAAGTTGTTATGGGGTTTTGGGAAAAGAAACTTATAAGGGTGAAGCTACGGGATTTTAACGGTATTTCCTCAAAACGTAAGCTACTCCTAGTACTTTATCACCTAGGGGTTAGTTAACTTGTCGGGGGTTTGATCGTCTATCGACTATCCTGAGAGTGAGTCAAGATTCGGGGGTTGTTTCCATTCTTAATTGGCTTCATGTTTTTGGGATATTGCAAATTTTAGTTTGAGATTATGAGATAGCTTATAATTATGAGATAATTTATAAAGAATTTAATAATGAACACTTGCATTTCATCCAAACACCTAACTAGTACAAAGCTTTCAAGAGTTCACCTAACACACAAACATTATCCAACGAAGGAAAGATGCAATGCCTAGCATGCAAAGACTTAGACAAACAGATGCGGATAGAAGTAGCGAATAACTGAGTCTCATTCTCATGTCGCCTCGTAGATACCATAGCAGCGCCACTACACTTCCACATGCCAAAAGCCCTCCGGCCCCGTGCGGGTCCTGTTGATTATGGCAACTGGTATCTCCAGGTACATTTTTAGACTGCTAAAGTCAATTGTACGGTTGCGTGGGTTGATGATGCCTCTCCTATCCCTTGGTTTTTGTGTCTGCATCCACTTTGCATCCATCCTATCCCCTAATAGCCTTTCGATTCCTGGTGGTACCTTCCGACGGTAGGTGGTTTCATCGCACTTCTCCAATACCCTTAGTGGACCTATGTACCTCAGAAAAAGACTCGAGCTTTTTCTATTTTCACGTCCTTTTGGGGAATACTCTTGCATACACCTGTTATTCGATACGATAGTCCTTGCGGTAACCCTGGCGACTCTAGTAGATTACTGCGTTCGTTGCTTCATCGTCATCTGGCTTTGGTGGCGGTGCCTCTAGTGGATCATAAAAGAAAGTGATGGCTCGCTCCTGGTTCTCGTCGTCGTCCTCAAGTTCCTCCTCATCATCTGCTTCGAAGTCCACCTCATCCCCTACTACATCAGGTTCTTCGTTTGCTCCTACTTCCTCGACCTCCTCTCCTCCCTGGATTGGCCACTCATTCGGAAACATCCATGCTAACGAAAACACATGTACTGGGTCTTGCTCTTCAGCGGGTTCTTCCTCCGGGTCCTCTTTTAGATCCTCTTCAGGATTTGAGTCCTCTGGTTCCTATGCTGTCCATGGTTCCCTAGCCAGCTCTGCGTCGGACGCCATCCTAAAGAAAGATAAAGAAAATCCTAACGTAAAGATTTTAAGTTGATAAAATTATATGTAATAACTTAATAGTACAGACATTCTACAGAGTTTCTATGCTACAAAACTCATAATCTCCCATTTCTCAAGGTCTGAAAGTTCACTAAACCTAGGCTGTAATGACCTTGCTCAGACCCTAGTATTAGTGATGGATAGTCCACAAGGCTATAGAGCACGGATAAGGTTCAAAACCCTTACTCGAATCGAAAACCCTAAGTTCGGCCCAAAAACCCTAAAAAAGTCCAAAACTCAGGCAACAGAACCTTAGCACCTGGAGAGTCTCCCAGCATTCTAAATGAAGAAAATATCATGAAATAATGAGTTAAAAATCAAAAATCCTCATAAATATGGTAAAATGACCATTTTGCCCCTAGTAAAGCAAAAAGTCTTTAAAATTTAAATTTTGACACATGGATACTCTAAATCAAGAATTTAAGTACAATTAAGTAGAAAAAGATAAAATAACATCAAAAATGACAAAAATACCCCTTAGTGGCCAACCACCTTGGGAAGTGTGCTAAAAAGTGACTTTTTACTTTCTTTTTAGCTTAAAATGATGAGAAATGTATTAAATCAAGTATTATAATAATCTAATATTTGTTGAGCAAGTAATATACGTAATAATATAGTGTTATAAGTTAACAAAAGCAAGCAAATTATTATTGAAGTTGATACACAACAAAATAAGTCAAAAAGTTATATATTGTCAAAATAATTTAATTTGACTTAAAAGACTATATCTTTTTAATCAATTACTCTGAAAACTATGATAATACATGAAAATACTATATTTATCATAAAATACTAAAATAATAGGTCTCAGTAGGAAAAGACCCCAAAAAGACACATCAAATTAACTTTTAATGCATTTTCTTGCACAATAAAGGCACGAAAATTGAAATAAACCCCTTGATTGATGGGGGATCAGATTTTTGTCTCCAAAACTGACCCCAAGCTATATTTATCTTCCCCATATCTGATTTTTAGCCCTCAAAAAGTGAACCCATTCAAATCAATTCATATCTCATTAATTAAAATGAAGAAAAAAGTCTATTTCAAGGTCCCTTTTGTCCCCCTTGTGTTCCCTAGCCTTATCCTATATAAACCAAGCCAAACACCATCTTCTACACTTGATAATTTCGTGCATGAGAGGGGGAGAAACCAGACTTCATTGCTCTTGAGTGTTAAGGTGAGAAAAAGGAAGAATAAGAAAGGAATCAAGAGAAATTTTCTAAAGCTAAATTCTAATCTATCATCCACCCTCATTTGATCTCTCAAACAAGTAAGTAAAACTTCTAAACCTTATGTCTAATATCTCTCAAAATATCTCTCAACACATCCCTTTAAACACTCTAAAAATCAAGAACCAAAATCAAACCGAAAAGACGTCGTACTAACAAAATAGGGGCTGTTATGTTTATGGGTGATATGAGATGTTGTTGTATATTGTTATCTTTGGGTTTTATGAATTCTAAGTGTTTTTGAGTCTTGATATTAAAGTCTAAAACACAATCATGCAAAAAAATGAAAAAAAAAACTTGACATGACATAAGTAGATTACTTGGACCCTAAGAGACTTGATTTTTGAAAACATAGATGTTTCTACCCTGAGCTTTGGAACGCCATAACTCAATGTAGAAAATTAATCTAAGCATGTTCTTTATGTCCATATTTATCTTTTTGTGTTATACTTCATCCAAAGTTGGTTTCAACTCATTTGCATAAGTAGACCTCGAGATATTACAATTTTACGAAAGTGTATCATTTTCTGACCACTCAACACTACCGACTTAAAAACCCCTAATATAAAGTGAGACTCGAACTTTGGTCAAAACATGAAAGTTGTAGATAACACGAATATCTATCTATCCACCAAAAATGAGCACAAAGTATTGAGTTTTGATAGGTAAAACCCCCTTTGAAAGTCTCTGTTGAGTTTTAGCCCTCAAGAGACACTTCTATCATATATTTTTGTGTAGCTCAAAACCCCTATTTTTAATGACCTATTCCAACAGTGGTCTACATGAACATTGTAGATAACATATTGAAGTACTTGCTACCCAAAAATAAAACCTTAAAGTCTCTGGATGATACCACAAAATAGTTTCAAACCCTCTGTCCAAAACTATCTCTACTGAGTTTTGGCTGCTGACTGAACCTATTTTCTAAAATGGCCAAAAAATTTAACTTGTTTCAAACAACTACCCTTAGTTTTAAACATGAAACTTGTAGAGGACATGTTGATCTACAATATGCTAAAAATGGACTCATTTGGACTTGATATGATACCCCAAAACCGAGACCAATAGAAGAATATATTTGGTAAAATTTTGATAAAAGTGCTGAACCGTTTTTACTTAAGATGTTTTGTTCACCTTTTTGCCTTAGGTTTTGGCCTTAGTGTTAAAAATGAGAGTTATAAAAAATATTTTTATCTAAATGGTGCCTTAGGTTTTGGCCTTACTGTTAAACATGAGAGTTATAGAAAATATTTTTATCTAAATGCTGTATAAAAATCATAACTTGATTCTAAGTCTAGATACCCCAAAACCTTGTCAGCCCTTTTAATTTAATACTTAATTTTTTACCTTAAAAATTGCTAAGTGTATGTATGACTACCTTATTGTGAAACCCGAGTTCTATATAATTATTGATTTGAATTAGTTGATTAGTATTTCTAAGTGATTGTATGATGGTTTAGAACTAATGCTATCATATTTGAATCATATCTTAAGAATTATAACTTGTGCTTCACATACTTGTACCTTATATTTTACGAATTGTACCATAAACCTTGTCATGCTAGTTGATGCCATGCTATAAATTGTTGCATTTGAAATCGATGGTACACATTATGAGCACTGTCACTTGCATCCTGGTAGGTTGGAGTCCATCTGTGCAAACTGTTGTTGGGATGTGCTGTATTGAGATCGTCATTCTTAATTCTAAGTCTAGGGCGTCCCTGGTTGCCATTTTTCGAAAATATTTTGGGATGTATTTCCCTTGTACACCCTAGGTGCGTCCTCGGTATTACAGATTTGATTTATACACCCTGGGTGCGTCCCCGGTGTTTGAAATGATTTTAGCTTATACACCTTGGGTGCGTCCCCGGTGTTTGAAATGGTTTTCGGATATTGTTGGACACCATGGCTTCGTCGCTAGCATTCTGATTTCGATAGCTTAGACTTTTGGGTTGACACCGTCGAAGGCATCACGAGTCTTAAGATGGGACAAATCGCTTGAGGTGAATTCTCCTTGTACACCCTAGGTGCATTTTCGGTGTTACAGATTTGGTTTATACACCATAGGTGCGTCCCCAGTGTTTGAAATGATTTATTGAATATTGTTAGCCTGAAGTATGGCGCGGGCCCCACGCCGTTGATGTGGTTACTATTCGCAACGAGGCGCGATGATGGCTTTGGTGATTAAATACCAATGAAAGTCTACTCTGGTGATTCCTGGCGTGAAATCCCTATTATAATCTGGGTGTATATTAGGTTGGGCATCTGTATTTCATACACGGTATGTCATATACACATGCTTAATTGACTTATGTACTATCCTATCATAAATTGTCTATCTCCTTGACTATAAATTGTATTGAGTGTTACATAGTATGAGTTGTGATGATTTTGTGCCGTGAGATTAGTTAGAAGTTTAGAGTATTTTGCTTCTGGGTCTTGACTCATGGCATTCGTGCCACAGGTGAGGAGGAATTCTTGGAGGAAGTCATCCCAGAGAGAGAAGAAAAGCTATAAGAACAGGGCAAGTACCAAGAGCACGTGGATCCCGCTGATGCATTCTGAGGTATCAAGACCTCTGATTTTGTTTTAATATTCAATTCTCTCGTACTTAGTGTAATTTTTAAATTTTCTTGGTGAAACTATAATAGTTAAGTACTTTAGAATGGTTCAGAACTCGTTTATGATGTAATAACTAATGTATGTAAATATGAATGAATGGTTAGAATATTTCTTTTATTTATATTTATGTATGTCTTGACATGCCCGGAGGACGGAGCGTCACAAAGGCTCTGATACCAACTGTGACGCCCCATCCTCCAGGCGCGTCGGGACATACATAACTATAAATAACGAAAATATTCTAGCCGAACATTCATAATTACATATGATAATTACTACATCATTAACGGTTCAGAATTTGTTCAAAATACTTAATGATTACAGTCATCCAGAAAATTTATCAAAAGTTACAATATATCTGTGGAAAACTGAACAGAAGATCAAAAAGAGAATATTCTTCTTCTTCAAGCTGCGTTGTTGGGGTTGGATGGCTCCTACCACTCTCCCCGTTTCTCGAAGTCTTCTTCTCCTGCGAACATACCCTCCTCAAACTGTTCTTATTCTTCACCTGTGGCACGAATGCCATGAGCCGGAACCCAAAAGAAAATTTCTTAAATCGTCTAACAAACTCATAACAAAATATTCTACAATATATATCGTATAACACCCAATACAACTTAAGGCTAATAGGATAGACAATTTGACATTTATGGCAGGATAAGCATACATAAGTACAATTATGCAAGTGCATGATGCAAGTGAATGCAATGCGAATGCCCAACCCAATATACATCCAAAATAGTATCATGAATTCCACGTCGAGAATTACAGAGTAGACTTGATGGTACATTGATCACCAAACCTATCATCGCCTCGTTGCGAAAGGTAAACTTTCGCCATAGCTACGTGTCTTAACCATTTTACGCAATGGCAACAGCGTGGGGACTGGCCTTTATCCAATTTTATCCATCCTTATTCCAGGCCAATCGATCCCACCTTAAGGATCAAGATACTCATTAGGTATCAACCCAAAATATAATTAAAGCTAGTGATGAACCCATGGTGCCTAATTTCCCTTTTTAAAAATAAACAATCTTCTATTTCATTTTCAAATATGGCAACCAGGGACACTCTAGATTCAAAACCACAGAAAGAACAATTTTTATATAACCCAACTCCCAATGAAAGATACAAAAGGGACCCAAGATGCATTATATGAATTCTCATGATGTGTAATATGCTTCTCGTGCATAATTAATTATAACATGGCATGTAAGCACAGTATGACACGAGGTACAATTTGCTAAAGCATAAAATACAGGCATGCGAAGCATAAACTATAACTTATGTGATATAAGATTGAACTATTGGCATGAGTTCATTTCATCAAATTTATCATTTTTGTACACCAATTATTCACCAAGGTTCATATAAAGTCCATAGATTCAAGTTTCACGAAGTAGCACGCCATTCGTATACATAGCCAAATTTAAGTACACGTTTAATTGCTAATTTTAAAGTTGCGACAGTATTTTGAAGTACCTAAATATGGATTTAATTTATGAAATTTGAACACAAATTAGATAAATATATTTTATATAACTTTGATGTTTAACATTAAGGTCAGATCCTAAGGTAAAAAGGTCATTTATTTCAATTAAGTGAAAATCGTTCACCATTTTACAGAGAAAAACACAAAAATTGGGCCTTTATTGGCCACGATTTTGGGACATCAATTTAATAGCTATAAGTCTGATATTTGGTGAGGTTTTAGTATAAGATGTCCCCTACAAGTTTCATATTTTGTGTTAGGGCAAGTTGTTTGGAAAAGTGATTTCGACCAATTTATAAAAAGGGCTCAGTCAGCCTAAAAAGGGTTTGCAGAATAGGTTTTCAACAAAGAATTCTCAACTCCTTTGGGGTATCATCTGAAGGCATTTTAAGCTGATTTTTGCTCCGTATTTAGATTAATATGTTAGCTACATTTTTTATGTTTACCACATTTGGATTTTGCTTCTAAAAACTTAGGTTTTTGGTCTCACAAAAATGTGTGACAGAGAGGTCTATCAGTCGCTGAATCTTAACAGTGACTTTGGAAAAGATTTTGACCTACCAAGACTTCATATGTTTATCTCATATTTAGTGGATAGTAAGATAAATATGTCCGCTACACGTTTTATGTTTTGTCTCAAGATCGGTTCTTACTCTAACTTTGGTTTTTTAGGTCTGCAATTTAGAGTGGTCAAAATCTGACAATCTTTGACAAAAATGGTATATCTAGAGTTCAACTCAACGAAATCACTTCAAATCAATTTTGTATGAAACAGAACTCAAAATTCTAGGTCCTAACATAAAAATCATGTTTAGATCATTTTACTACAATTAGTTGTGATGTTTTAAAGTTGATGGTAGAAAGTTGGTAATTAAGCCGAGAAAATTAGGTTATTTAGGGTTTTGATAATTTAGCTCATGTGGTGTCCATTTTTACTGTATTTTCTTTATATGCATGTTATATACTCATATAAACCAAAACGCCAGAACATATTCAAGCCATAAAACCCAAAAATATACACATATAAGCACATGCAAGCTTGTCTATACACAGACAATCCATAAACTACTCTTACGACGCCTTTTTGAGTTATTATTTGTTTCTTTTTCTTAGGGTTGCTTATAGAGATGGATTGAGGGTTTTTTTATGAGAGAATGTCAGAAGATTTTAAGGAATTTACTTACCTGTTTTGATACTAAAAAGGTTGAGAAAGAATAGGACTTAGCTTTTATGCTTGCTCCTTGATCATTTTCTCCTTCTTCTTTCGTCTTCTCTCCTTCTTTGAAAACACTTAGAAATTTTTGGTGGTTCTCTCCCTAACACTCTCAGCCGAAAATACATGTAGAGAAGAGTGTTTGATTGTGTTTTTATAATAAAAATGCATTAGAAATATTAAAATTGCTTGGAAGTTTTATTTTAAATTTTCTTCAATTCATATTGGTTGCATGACAGGTGCATGCTATTTGAGAGATATATATTCAAATTTTGCAGGTGGGATTTCAGCCGGGCTGTTTGGGGAAGCTTAAAAGTCAGTTTTTGCATTATTTTAATGATTAAATTTGATTTTGGTACCATTTTGTGCAAGAAAATGCATAAAATATTAATTTTATGTATCTTTTTTGTATCTAAACCTACTAAAACCTATTATATTAATATATTTATAATTGATTTAGTCTTTTCATAATTTATCATAATTTTGATAGCAATTAATTAAATATGTGTAGATTTTTAAGCTAAATTAAGCTAATTTAACAAAAATTAACTTTTTAACTTATTTATTATATAGAGACTTTAAGTGACAAAAATTGACTTTTGTTGACTTATATTACTATATTATTATATATATAACTTGTATAAAAAATATTAGGTCAAAATAATGCTTAATTAATACAACTTTTCTTATCTTTATGCTTAAAAGGACAAAAAGTAGCTTTGGGCACATTTTCCTAGGTGACCGGCCATGCAAGGGCAATTTAGTTATTTTTGTTGTTATTTTATCTTTTATTAATTAATTGTATATAAATATTTGATTTTAGGTGTCCATGTATTAAGTTTTGAATTTTTAGTACTTTTTGCTGTACTAGAGGTAAAATAGCCATTTTACCCTAATTATGATAATTTTTTATTTTTAATTTTATATTTTATATTATTTACTTAATTTGAGCTGTCCCGAGACTTCTCTGAGTATTAGAACTTTACCTCTGAGTATTTGGTCTTTTTAGGGTTTTTCGGATCAAATTAGGGTTTTGAGTCAAGTTAGGGTTTCTCCTATTTATGCAGCGACCTAAGCCTGTGTTTGAACTAATTTTTTTTAGTGATTTTTAGGTTTTTGATTTTTTTGTAAAAGTATAGATGTCAAATCATATAGAAAAAGTAGAAAAAAGTAGAAAAAAACTTAATAAGCTAAACCAGTTGGCTTTTTTTTTGGCTTTTAAACTAAAAAGCCACATAAATAAGCTAGCCCAAACACAGGCCAAGTTCTCACTGTCTATCCGTCGCTAATACTAGGGGCTGGGCCAAATTGCTTTACGGGTAGTTACAGTCCGAGCTGTTACAACTAATGTCTAGGTCGGGTTGTTACAATTTTGGTGGTTACTACTAGGGTTTGGACCGGGGTGTTTCAATCTACCCTCCTTAAATAAATTTAGTCCTCGAAATTTCATACGAAAGGCTGTGGATTATTACTTGTATATCTTTTCTTTGAAGTTATGTCCTCATTTACTTGAGTCGTTCTTTATTGAGGATATGGATAAGGTTAGGCTATTGCTTTTTTCACTTTAAGCTATTTTTGTTTTGTCTAGCTAACATCTTAGACCGATAACTAAACGATTCTCAAAGGTCACATTGGATATCCATGGCGCATGAGATGTTTGACTAGTGTTAACCTAAAAGCCGTTATCCTTCAAGCTTATCCTTTCTCGAGAAAATGCAACAAGTATAACTAACGTATTTCTTGGAGTTTGCAAATTTAGGTGTACCTCTGATCATTAACGGATACTTCTTTTTCTCTTGGAAAGGCGAGCCTTTTGTCTTGTGATTCTCTTATCGGTCAAGCTTATCATCCTTCTCGAACCACTCGTTCCCTTTTTACGAATATTATAGTTTCTTCTCCTTGGTAGCGGGCATTCAAACTTCCTATGTCCGAACTTATTACAATTAAAGCAGATTGTTGAGCTCGTCTCTTGTGAACGGCGGACACTCCCCTCATCGCTCTCTGGTTGGTCAGGTTATACCACCTTTTTCACACCATTTATTCCTTGTTTCAACAAATTTGTTTGATCCTTGTAACTCTGTTCTGGTTGACGGTGGTTGTAGTTTAATCTTCTTTGTTGTTGGCACTCATATCTCTTATGTCCAAGCATTCGGCATTGTAGTTTAATCCTCTTCCTAGTTGTTCTCGTTGGTCACCTTGATAGTAAGGTTCTCAACGTGTGATTTTCTTGTTATTCCGTAGTGGTCCTCCTTGATTGTCTTCTTCAGTTCTTATCGGAAAGTGCATCATCTTATGTTCTGGCTGGTTGCACCTATAACAAGCTCTTACTGTTGGTTGTTGTTGGTTAGTGGCCTTAAACCAAACGTCAGTTGTTCGGAAAAAATTCTTCTTCTCAAGTGTCGGGATATTTTGCACTCTTAAGTTTGATAAGTACTATGATCCTTTCTGGGGTGCCTTCCCTTGCGATTGATCCAGATTGGCCGCTATATCTTACAAAATTCGTGCCAGACTCAGGACTTCCACTTCCTCTTCAGTTTCGTCTACTTTTGCCGAACACCCATGATTTTGTCTTTGTCCCACCATCTTTAGGAAAGTGAAAAGGAGAAAAAGGGGGTCATTGAACTGACTGATAGAGTTGGTTCTACTTATAAGGTGAAAGCATGACACTAAGTCCGTTTACTAATATAAAAAGTCTCATCCAATAGGATTCTATCATTCTTTACTGTAGATTGTTAATGCAAGGCTACTATTCTGGGTTCTATATAAATTTCTATTATTGCATTATGAATTTCACTTTATCGACTAGCAGAGACCTATTCCAACTAATCAGTTCCTTTTTATTTCTATCTCGTATATTGATAATCTCACAGTATTGTGTTCACTCAAAACCTCATATGGTTGTAAAAGCTAGTTTGGAGCTTGTTATTGTAAGTTGGTTTGGACTGAAGATAAGGGTTTACCTTAATTTCCCTTATGCATATACTTTTGTCAGTTCAAAATCCGATGCTTAAACTATTCAGGTGAGATGCGGGTCTTGTTTAGGTATGGTAGAGAACTTTTATTAGTGCAAAATCTCACGGATATACTTTTTGTTTGTTGCTACCAGTACGTTGTGAGGTCTCACCGATAGAAAGCGAGGGATCTTGGTGAGGCAATTCATTATAACTCGGATGTTATCGTGCTCTTGAGGCGATCTTGACAAATCCTGGTGATAAATTCCGTAATCATCTACCATCTTCTTTATTCTAATCTTTCCCAGCGTTGTGCTATTTCCCTTAACTTCCGCCATTGTTCCTTCACGTATTGGTACGTAAGGTTTGGATGTCTCTTCCATTGACTTGATCGTTTCTTTTCGGTGGTTGGTCACTCTAGGATAAAATGAATGTGATAAAAGGTATGTCTGAGGCAAATATCGAGTCACATGATCCATTGTGGTTTGATAGTTAATTCCCATCTAGGTCCCGATGCTCATGGTTGTTGTCAAAAATCTTTCATTGAAGGTGGGGATGACAGGATTCGGATACTAACATTTTTGTGGAAAAGATGACGTGACTAATAAGTGTATGGATACTCTTTCTTTATTTGCATACTAAGGTTATCCTAAACTCGAGGTTATCTCTTGTTTTCCACTTTCCTACTATCGGTATGAATTTTTTTTTTTTGCTTCCTAGGTTGTTTGATTTGTGGGTCCCTTGAAAAGGAATAGTTAGTTGAATAAACCCTTACTTAACCATTCTTGCAGTCAGGGGTCTCAATCTTTAAAACTTTGTTAAATGTGGGCGTTAACGGTATTTTAAGTTGTAATGTTGAGAAAAGATTACCTCACGTCTCGAAGAGGTGTTAAGAGGTTCCCGTGCATTGTCCTAATCTTTCGTGAAAGCATTAAAGCCTACTAACTCAATATTCGGACGATCATCATTACTCATAAACCTACGGGGCAAGGTTTTAAGGGTTAACCGGCAAAAACACGCGTGGGTTTTAACAAGCATGATTAGCTCAACTTTTCTGATTTCAAAGAAGGTGATCGCATGACAGTCAATAGGTAAGCATTTAGTCGAGAATCTTGAATGGTATAGGTACGAGATGTAGCTAGGGTTAGCTCATCTTAGGGTGGAACCCAGATAATTCAAAGATAGGTTGAATTAGGGTAAGGGGCTATAGATTAAACAATCACAGTTGAGAGATCAATTGAAGTCAAGGTGCATTGGAGAAGAGAGATCACATGACAGTGTTTACTGGTTCTTTCTCTTCAGCGGGTTCTTCCTCCAGGTCCTCTTCCTCCAGGTCCTCTTCTAGATCCTCCTCGGGATCAGAGTTATCTGGTTCCGATGCTACCCATGGTTCCCCGAGCGACTCTACGTCAGACGCCATCCTAAAGAAAGATACAGAAAACCCTAAGGTAAAGATTTTAAGTTGCTTAAATTATACGTGATAACTTAATAGTACAGACACTGTATAGAGTTTCTATGCTACAAAACTCGTAATCTTCCATTTTCCAAGGCCTGAAGGTTCACTAAACTTAGGCTCTAATGCCAACTGTGACGCCCAATCCTCCGGGCACGTCGGGACATACATAACTATAAATAAGAAAAACATTCTAACCGAGCATTCATAATTACACATGATAATTACTACATCATTAACGGTTTAGAATTTGTTCAAAATACTTAATGATTATAGTCATCCAGAAAATTTAACAAAAATTACAATATGTTTGTAAAAAACTGAACAAAAGATCAAAAAGAGAAGATTCTACATATTTAAGCTGCGTTATTGGGGTTGGCTAGCTCCTGCCACTCCCCGTTCCTCGACGTCTTCTTCTCCTTCGAACATACCCTCCTCAAACTGTTCTTTTTCTTCACCTGTTGCACGAATGCCAAGAGCCAGAGCCCAAAAGTAAATTTTTTAAACCGTCTAACAAACTCACGACAAAATATCCTACAATACATATCATATAACACCCAATACAACTTAAAGCTAATTGGCTAGCCAATTTGACATTTATGGCAAGATAAGCATACATAAGTACAATTATACAAGTGCGTGATGCAAGTGAATGCAATGCAAATGCCCAACCCAATATACATCCAGAACAGAGTAGACTTGATGGTACATTGACCACCGAACCTATCCTCGCCTTGTTGCGAAAGGTAAACTCTCACCATGGCTACATGCCTTAGCCATTTTAGGCAATGGCAACAGCGTGGGGACTGGCCTTTATCCAATTTTGCACATCCTGATTCCAGGTCAACTGATCCCGCCTTAAAGACCAGGATACTCATTAGGTGTCAACCTAAAGTTTAATTAAAACTAGTGGCAAACCCATGGTGCCTAATCCCCCTTTTTAAAAATAAACAATCTCCCATTTCATTTCAAATATGGCAACTAGGGATGCCCTAGATTCAAAACATAGAAAAAACGATTTTCATATATCCCAACTTCGAATGAAAGATAGAAAGGGACCCAAGATGCATTATATGAATGCTCATGGTGTGTAATATGCTCCTCGTGTATAATTAATTATAACATAGCATGTAAGTACGGTATGGCACGAGGTATAATCAGCTAAAGTATGGAGTGCAGGCATGCGAAGTATAAACTATGACTTATGTGATATAGGATCGAACTATCGGCATGGGTTCATTTCATCAAATTCATCATTTCTATATACCAATTATTCACCAAGTTCATATAAAGTCCATAAATTCAAGTTTCACAAAGTAACACACTATTCGTACACTTAGCCAAATTTAGGTACACATTTAATTGCTAATTTTAAAGTTGCGAAAGTGTTTTGAAGTACCTAGACTCGGATTTAATTTATGAGATTTGAACACAAATTAGATAAAAATATTTTTTATAACTTTCATGTTTAACACTAAGCTCAGATACTAAGGTAAAAAGGTCATTTATTTCAACTAAGTGAAAATCGTTCAGCATTTTACAAAGAAAAATACAGAAATTGAACCTCTATTGGCCAAGGTTTTGGGGCATCAATTTAATGGCTATAGGTCTGATTTTTAGTGAGGTTTTCGTTTAAGGTGTCCCCTACAAGTTTTATGTTTTGTGTTAGGAAAAGTTGTTAAAAAAACATTAGTGATTTCCACTAAATTATTAAAAGGGTTCAATCAACCTAAAAAGGGTCTGCAGAATAGGTTTCAACAAAGAATGCTCAAAACTTTTGGGGTATCACCCAAGGGAATTTTAGACTGATTTTTTCTCAGTATTTAGTTTAATATATTATATACATTTTTCATGTTTACCACTTTTGGATTTAGCTTCTAAAAACTTAAATTTTGGTCTCACAAAAATGTGTGACAGAGAGGTCTGTCAGTTGCTGAATCTTAACAGTGACTTTGGAAAATGTTTTGACCTACCAAGAATTCATATTTTTGGCTCATATTTTGTGGAACGTAAGATAAACATGTTCTCTACAAGTTTTCTGTTTTGACCAAGCTCGGTTCTCACTCTAACTTAGGGTTTTTAGGTCTGCAACGCAGCTTGGTCAAAATCTGACACTCTTTGGTAAAAATGATATATCTGGAGTTCTACTCAACGAAATCACTTCAAACCAATTTTGTATGAAATAGAACTCAACTTTCTAGGTCTGGACATAAAAATCATGTTTAGATCATTTGTCTACAATTAGTTATGATATTTTAAAGTTAGTGGCAAAACGTTGGTAAGCCCAGAAAATTAGGTTGTTTAGGATTTTGATATTTTAGCTCATATGGTGTCTATTTTTGATATATTTTCATTGTAGGCATATCATATACTCATATAAATCAAAACTCCAGAATATATTCAAGTCATAAAACTCAAAAATATACACATGCAAGCACATGCAAAACTTGTACATACATAAACAGTTCATAAACTACTCCTACGACACCTTTTTGAGTTATTCTTTATTTCTTTTTCTTAGGGTTGCATATAGAGATGGATTGAGGGCTATTTTATGAGAGAATATTAGAAGGTTTTAGGGAATTTATTTACCGCTTTTGATGCTTAAAAGGTTGAGGAAGAATGGGACTTAGCTTTTATGTTTGCTCCTTGATCCTTTCCTCCTCATTCTTTCCTCTTCTCTCCGTCTTCTTTGAAAACACTTATAAATTTTTGGTGGTTCTCTCCCTAACACTGTCAGCGGAAAATACATGTAGAGAAGGGTGTTTGGTTGTGTTTTTATAATAAAAATACATTAGAGATATAATAATTGTTTGGAAGCTTTAATTTGAATTTTCTTCAATTCTTATTGGTTGCATGAGAGGTGGGTGCTATTTGAGATATATATATTCAGATTTTGCAGGAGAGATTTCAGTTAGGCTGTTTGGGGAAGCTTAAAAGTCAATTTTTGCATTATTTTAATGATTAAATTTTGTTTTAGTACCATTTTGTGCAAGAAAATGCACAAAATATTAATTTTATGTATCTTTTTGGTATTTAAACTTACTAAAACCTATTATATTAATGTATTTATAAATGATTTAGTCTTCCCATAATTTATCATAATTTTGATAGCAATTAATTAAATAGGTGTAGGCTTTTAAGCTAAATTAAGTTAGTTTGACAAAAATTAATTTTTTGACTTATTTATTGTGTAGAGACTTTAATTAATTATTTATTTACTTTTGTTGATCTATATTATTATATTGTTATATATATTACTTGTATAAAAAATATTAGGTCAAAA
>JAULJZ010223014.1:0-17549 GCA_032270985.1 Heliamphora pulchella
ACCGATTGAGACCATCGCAAAAAATTATCACCATTCAAGCGGATGGTGGTAATTTGAACAGAGTGGGACTCGGAGTTAGTTCCAGTACCTTTTGACGTGTGTGTAGAAGAGAAGGATGGTGGGACAACAGTGGACTCACTTAAATCCTCAGACATAATGCTATAGCCAAGACAGAAAACAGGAAGTAGAAGAGGAAAAACAAAGGTAGAAGGAACAGGAAAGAAGAAATCAGCAAATAATTGCAAGCTCTGATACCATGTAGACAGAGAGAATAGTTTGACGTAGACAGAGAGAATAGTTTGGAAATAATTTTCTCATTTATTCAATCAAATTCTGAATTACACTAATCTCTACTTATAGAAATTACAAGGGTCTAAACTGATAAATGAATCACTAATTAGTCTACCTAATAAAGATACATTCCTAATTTATAATCTTACCTAATTACCTCCATATAATCAGCCATATCTTCCTCATTTTCCAACAGTATAGCAATAATACTTTTAACTTTGTTTACAACCCCCCAGCCATATAATCAGCTATATAATCAGCCATATCTTCCTAATTTTCCAACAGTATAGCAATAATACTTTTAACTTTGTTTACAACCCCCCCCCCCCCCCCAAAAAAAAAAAGTAGGTTCGACACGCCTAACACATGCAACATCCAAAGCGCATAGATCACCATGTGCTCACAAAGAGCAGATTAGACGAAAGTATAGAATCCATGGTTTTAAATATCACTGATACTGTTATATAATGGTATCCCATGCATATGATTCAGATACATACTCTGGTATTAGAGTTGTAAAAAATTTCTAGAGTATCGACCGATACAGTCAATACGTATTGCCCAATACGGTCAATACGTATCGCCCGATATGATATCAGTGCCGTATCAATCCATATCGGCTGATACTCCCGTATGTGACCCGAGATAATCCAACAACTTGGCTATGCTTTCCTCTCTAAAACTCTATCTTCATTTTCAAAGTTAGGGTGAGGGAGTTTGATATGGCATCAAGAAACTTTAAGTTGGCAGAAGAAGTTTTGATTTGGGTCATTGGACCTTCAATTTGGTTGAACCAGTTTCGATTATTATGAATTTGGGTCTTCCATTTGAGTTAATACGAGCATTCAATCCTAGGTATTAATTTTGCAATTGAAACTGATCTTGAGAAATTGATTTGGGAATTGATTATGGCTTGCGAAATTGATTTTGTTTGCGATTGTCTTCAATTTAAAATTGATAGTCACCCTATGGCGAAGGGCGATCATCAATTTCAGAGGGGCTACTTGTTGGATCTAGTATAGTACTGACGCTTTTGTTTAATTTTGATTCAAAATATGGGAGCTTCTAAATAGACATGAATTACTGATGACCCACCCACTTGTACAAGTATTTACGCATGATATACAAGTTTGTTAATGCATTCAATGGGTGTAGTTAACATAAATGTCTGTGTATTTGGAGGTTCTCTCAAAATATGAATCATCAGATAGCACAATTCCAAGCACCGCAAGATCACAATTCCAAGCATCACAAGAGCACAATTCAAGCAGTACATTTAATTTTAGTTAAACAGTATTAATTATTTAGCATTATGGAATAACTATGAGTAGTTATATGTTTAGTAATTGTTATTTAATTATAATTATTTAAAATTTATAATTAATATTTATTATTTAGTTAAATAATATTAATTATTTAACTTTATGAAAGTTGCAAGTAATTATATGTTAAGTAATATTAATTAAAAACATGTTTTAGGTGTCAAAATGTTAATTAAAAATAATAAAAAACGTTCAATTTGTAGTAAATAAGTTTAGAATATACTTATCGGTAAGTTTACGTCATCTGCTAACACTTGAAAAAAAAAAACACTAAATTGCGGTTACCGATTCTTATTACAAACTGGCTGATTCTTCCGATACTTGTTACACGCGACCCCTACCGTTACTCAGCCGATACCGCGATTGAAAACCCTGATAGAATCACGGATGATAAATGAAGAGATTTAGAATGAGAAAATCTTTTTTGACACAGAAGACAAAGAGCCATTAGCTACCCTTACTTTGTCACTAAAAGAGCAAGTACAATAAGTAGAAGAGAATGGAAGAGCCTGACATTCAGCAGCTCCAGAATTTATTATCTTAGGAGCAAAAGAAGAAATGAGAGGCACTAAGTGCCCTAGCTAAGATAGCTGTAAGAATGGTTGGAAGAGGAGGCAGGAGTAGATGTGGTAGAAGAATATCAAGTCAGGCGAACAGATGCTCGAGTGTTTACCATCTCATCCTAGGAAAGAGGTCCATACCCATAAAAGTCCCAGACATGTAAGCACAAGAACATACGCATAGCGACACAGCCACTCCAGCCACTACCATGCCCCTAAGTGGGGCAGTATTCAATTTCAGCAATACTCTACATTATTCTGATTTCTTTCATGGTAATCATACTATAACAGATCACCATCCTCCATGCAACTGTCGTCCCCACACTTATTGTTTGTCATCGCATTGAGTAGGTGCAAAGGCTACTCCAGCCATGTAAAAATCCCAGACATGTAAGCACAAGAACATACGTATAGTGCCACTCCAGCCACTACCATGCCCCCAAGTGGGGCAATATTCAATTTTAGCAATACCCTATATTATGCTGATTTCTTTCATGGTAAACATACTATAACAGATCACCATCCTCCATGCAACCGTCGTCACCACACTTATGGTTTGTCATCCCATTGAGTAGATGCAAAGGCTAAAGCAGCAATCCTTATTGAGTGCATGAGCCATGGATCGTGGTATTGTAGCTCATAAGCCCATCACAAAGTTGGGATAGGATCTCATCCGAAGACCTTAACTCGAATACGACCATATCCATATTCAGACCACTTAGAAAGTAATAAGCACGCACTTTCTCAATATCACTAGAAAAGCCAATTAAAATTATAGTATTCGAAATTATGAGATTGATGGAAAGTTTGGTGCATGGACCATATCCACATGCCCTGACATTTGGAAATAAGCTTGTGCTTGTTTGGAAGGATCATCCTAAATGATTAAAGTATGTTGTTCATGGTAAATAAAATATTCACCCAAAGCTGCTCCTGTATAAGGAGCACGGTATTGTAAAGTAGCAAGAGAATCTGCCATTTCGACTACTACGGTAGTGTATTCCATCGCTCAGGATATTATAATGTAGCACGAGAATCTACCACTTCGGCTACGACAAGAGTGTATTCCATTGCTCCCTTTCCTGGAAGGTAATCACTACAGGAGCCATAGAAGATGGATGCTTTTTAACCAATAGCTACAGTAACTTTTGTATGGTAATAGTGAAAGTGTAAAAAAAGTAGCTTTAGAGTTTTTGGAGAAAGAGAAGATGATGAAAAGAAATTAAGGTTTTGGGAACATATCCAATCCCTTCTCCCTGATATCTATTTATATTAAATGAGCATACTACACAATAATACAAATACCCTTAATACAGAAAAGAAAGACTCTAACACTCCCCCTCAAGTTGGAGCACATAGGTTAAATATGCTCAACTTGAAAGACAAATGAAAAAAACACGAATGAGCCAAAAGTTTGGTGAAGATATCGCCAATCTGATCGCCCGAACGAATGTATGGAGTGATAATCCGTTTTTGCAGCAACAAATCCCAGATGAAGTGACAATGAACCTCAATATGTTCGGTCCGCTCATGAAAGACATGATTATTTGTAATAAAAATCGCAGCCTGGTTATCACAAAACATTTGCATTGAGAGAGCTGGTTATCACAAACGAATGTGAGGAGTAAGCCCAAAATCAAGCAGGAGAGAGCGGACCCACTACAGCTTAGAGGCAGTGTGAGCTATAGCACGATACTCAGCTTCAGCAATAGAGCGAGCGACCACAGATTGCTTTTTACTCTGCCAGATGACAAGATAGCCACCAACAAAAGTACAGTATCCCGATGTCGACCGCCGATAAAAACGAGTACCAACCCAATCAGCATCACTGAAGCCAACAATAGACAAAGTTGTCGCAGGCCGATATAATAAGCCGCGACCAGAAGCACTCTTCAAATACCGCAAGATACAACAAACAGCATCAAAATGAGGCTGACGAGGAGAATGCATAAATTAACTAACTACCCTACCAGCATATGTAATGTCGGGGTAAGTAACCGTGAGATAAATGAATTTACCAACCAAGCGACAATAGCGACCAATGCCAGAAAAGAGAGCTCCAGACTTAGCATCAAGCTTGACGGTGGAATCCATAGGAGTATTAACTGGACGAGCACCAAGGAAGCCAGTCTCAGAAAGAAGGTCAAAGACAAACATGCGTTGGGATAAAAAGATGCCGCGAGAGGAACGGGCAATCTCAATCCCAAGAAAGTAACGAAGTAGGCCCAAGTCCTTGGTATAAAATTGATGAGCCAAATACTACTTTAAAGTAGCAATGCCAACCGATTCATCGCCGAAGATAACAATGTCATCAACAAAAATAATCAACACAATAGTACAAGCCACAGAATGACAAACAAATACTGATTGATCAGATGAGGAACGCCGAAAACCATACTCAAAGACAACATAACTGAACTGAACCAATCAAACCAAACACAAGGAGATTGCTTCAGATCATATAAAACCTTGCGTAAGCGACAAACAAGATTCTCACAACTAGGCACAACATAGCCGGGTCGTTGAGCCATATAGACTTCTTCCTGTAGATCACCGTGAAGAAATACGTTCTTAATATCAACTTGATATAAAGGTCAAGAACAACTAACAGCAATGGAGAGGAGAATGCAAACAGAATTAAGGCGAGCCACAGTGAAAAGGTCTCCAAATAACCAACTCCATAGGTTTGAGTATAGCCTTTGGCCACAAGGCGAGCCTTTAGACGTTCGATGGATCCATCAAAAAGATATTTGATGGTATATACTCAACGACAACCAACAGTTTGTTTGCCGAGAGGAAGAGGAGTAAGCTCCCAAGTGCGATTCTGATTAAGGGCACTCATTTCCTCATCCATAGCTTGCTACCAGCCAGATACAGACAGAGCCTCTCGATGAGAAGTGGGAAGAGAAACAGCAGACAAGACAGTAGCAAAGGAAAGAAAGCAAGAAGAGATACGAGTATAGCAGACATAATGAGCAATAGGATATTAAGAACAAGTATAATGCAATTGGTAAGTCATCACCACGAGAGGACGGGGCAAAGCAAAAGCCTCCGGCAAAGAAGATGCTGGGGTCAGGCCAAAAAAACAATGGGCTGATCACGAGAGCGCTGATAAAACTGTAAGGGGCGAGACGAGGGCAATGACATAAGACGAGGTAAAGTCAGAGATTCCCCCTACTGGTCGCCAACTGAAGCGGATTATGAAATGCACACGGATCTGGATGACCACCAAATCAAGCCCAAATCGGACCAAACATGATGTTTCGACACAAATGGAGTAGAGTCGGCACCGATAGGATCGATCAGGATGATCAAAACACACCGAAGGCTATTCAGGACTTCATGACTAAACTAGGGTTTCAAAAAAAGTAGAGCCAGGGTCGCCGACCTTCAAAGGCTAGGGTTTTGCCGACCTTCAAGGAGGGATTCAAGGCTACAGAGATCTAGTCCCGACCTTCAAGGGCTTCGAGCAAGGGTTTCGCCGACCTTCAAGGTCCGTACAGTCGCCGATGTCATGCTAACGTCAACGTACAGAAGATGACGTTAGCACGCCGTTTCTACCTCACTGTGCATTTCGAAATAATAGAAACGGTTTTAGGGTTGGATCAATTCTCTGATACTAAGTGAAAATGTAAAGAAAGTAGCTCTAGGGTTTTAGCATAAGAAGAAGACGATGAAAAGAAATTAAGGTTTTGAGAACATAATCAGTCCTCTCTCCCTAACATCTATTTATATTAAATGAGCATACTACACAATGACAGAAATACCCTTGATACATAAAAAAAAGACTATAACAGTAATAATTAATAAATTTAACATGCTTAAATGCGAATATTAGGAGATACTTTCTTCCATTTAAAAATGTATTAAGATTATCATTTCTCAATTAGGACCATTCAAGTTTGAGGTAAACTAGTTTCAAATTTAGGTTCCAATTTCACCAAATTGAGCAGGCAATTGACATTTTTTCTTTTTTTTCTTCACAAGAAGCATATACGAGATGCTCAAAAGGATCGACCCTTTAATAGGGTATGCATTGGATGATGTAGGGTCCACTTGGACTTTTCATAATATTGCTAAGTATTGTAGTCTTATTCCATGTTACTTTTGCATTAGTATGATGTTAATCTAGTCGATTTTATGTTTTCATGTTGATGGTTCAGGGGCACTTCGGAATATTAGAATTTTCAGATATAGGCAATAAAGGTCACACTTATGGCGTAGTCAAATCAAGATGTGGTATTAAGTCCTTGTATAAGCTTTCAAGTGGGATTTAGATATGTTTTATAAGTTAAATTCTTAGCTTCTGAACTAGAAATGCAAGTCCTAATAGCTTAAGGATGTTTTGAAAAAAAATAATGGATGCTTATTAGTCCGTACTAAAATATATCCATGTAACTCTCTTGATTGAATATAGAATAATTTTGAAACCATTTCACAACTTTAAGAAAATTCTTTAACATCATATGATGAAATCAAACCCCATGTCTCATGCTTGCACTAGGAGTGATTCCTAGAAATTTCAATTCCTCTTATTTCTTCACCTAATTTTTTACACATTAAAGCCAATAACAGGCACATACATCTGTCTTTACACTATTTCCAACCATTAAATGTAAATGTACAAGCCAAAGCCAGTTTCCCCTCGATTCTTCACACCTAGCATGACTAAATTAATTTAAACAGTAAAACTACTGTTGATAGCACCCAAAACAACCACAACATCATTGACCAAGCTATAATCAAAGTGTGGTATCAAAATATTCTGCACATTCAAGAACATCTTCCAGATGGATATTGATGCACAGCCAATGAACAAGATACTTTCGGAACATTTGGAGCAACTTAAGGGCACTAATGTTCATCATAGGCTATCAAGCTGCCTTTTTAGGTGTTCACACGTAATTTAACTGAATTTCAATAGTTGAAGTGAAAGTCTTAATTTCCAAAAGTGATTCCAAGCACTAGCAGCATAGACCCGGATATTAGTTATGCATCTTGCATTAAGTCTATCAATACAAACAACTTTTGAAAAATAATTTCCTGCAACAAATACTTCTTCTGGAATAGGGATAAAATCAAACCATTGATTTTATAAGAAACTCAATCGAAATTTATACTACTCCTTTCTTCTATCAATTTTATAAACTTTTGAGAAATAATTTCCAGCAACGAATACTTCTTCGGGATTAGGGACAAAATCAAACCATTGCTACTACGATGCCTTAGTGATTTTATAAGCAACTCAATCGAAATTTATACTACTCCTTTCTTCTATCAATTTTAAGGACTTTCACCCCATTCTAAGTTAGCATGGATGCTTCTAGAGTGGATTTATACCCTTGCCAGGAACTGACACTTCTCAGACACTATCACATCTGACACTTCGTCAGCTTGTCCTATTTAAAAATAAATTATTTTTGGACACTTAAGCTTGACATTTCTCAAACCATCCCGAATACTAGCCGTGTGGTGTCTCTGTTATTAATAGTGATGATGACGACGACAACGATGATGATGGTGGTGTTCAGCAATTTTGGAAGCACAATTTGCACACCCAATATAGATCTTTAAATATTTCCGAAAAAGAGTGCAGTGCATGTGCTTGACATATACAAGTATGCAATGAGCAATTTCTAACATACGAACACACATGGCAAAAAGAAAGACTGAAGAAAAATATAATAGGAAAGGCCCAAAGTTAAATGAGCAAAGCGAGGCATTTTACCCACCATGTAGCCAAGTATTTTACCTTTGGGATTGAATTTTATTTTTATTTTTGTTTACATAAAATATAAAATTAATTATAAGCAATCTATAAGGAGTTTAAAAATAAGAAATAGCAAACAAAATTCAATAAAAAGCTTAAAAGCATTCTGGGCATAGGAACACGATTAATTAATAAATCCAACAATTAAGGGAGTTAAGAATATTTTATTTTTATTTATTATTTTCTTCTCATCAAGGATACTATTGTAATACATGTCATGGTGTATTTTATATAAGTAGATGTGAAAGGGAGGAAACAAATTAAGTCCCAAAAAACCCTACATTCATTCTCTTCCTCCTCCTCCTCCTTAACCCTAAATTCTCAAACTATTCACTTTAACTTGTCAGAGTAAAAGATCGTGTCCGATAAATAACTATGATAATCGGGCATCTATTAGCGAGCAACTACGTCGCTGGGCTAACGCTAGCATTTGAATGGATGCTTGTCGTTGTCAATTAAGCCGATCGACTCATCTCGATCTCCTCTGCTTGATTGTTTTTTTTCTTTATAAAACAAATGGTGTTGTTTGAAGACCCGTCGGTATTTTCCATTGACACCCCATTAGCTTTTCGATCTCTTCATGTACACCACCTTTGATGTTTTTGCTGATTCAAATCTGTCTTAGAGGTGCGAAAACTACTGGTATATATCACCCTTGGAGTTGATTTGTGTGTTTTAAGTCAGTTTGGTTACTTGATTTTGCTTCAGCTCAGTCGACGGCACTGTTCTTCCCTTTTTCGCTTCAAGGCTTTTCGCATCGTGGTTTTCTTTTTTTCTTCATCTTCGTTTGCCCTCTGTTATGTTGCTCGTGCTTCATTGCATTCTAGTAGGATTAAGCTTTGGTTTATCCTTTGGTTTTGGTGGCCTTATTGTGGTCAGTCTAGTTTCTACCTTGTTTTGTCTTATTTGCCTTTTGTTCTATCATTGGTTTCTTTAGTTATTTTGGACATAACTGAGGAAAAATTAGTTATGAAAAAAGATAATATGCCCCGAGGTGTTACATCTAAGTGCCTCAATGGATTTAATTACATTTCATGGGCTCACGCATTTAAAGTATCCCTCAAGGGCAAAAAGCGAATGAGTTTCATCGCCGATGCTTCTCCTGTAGACGATTCTAAATTTTCATATTAGGAAAGTATAGATTCTGGTGTTATGGGTTGGTTGTGTGGCATAGTTTAGAACCTTATATTGTTACTTCCATGGAATTTTGTGATACATCAAAGAAGATTTCGGATTCTCTTGCTGATTTTTTCTCAAATCAAATTAATATCTCGTGGGTTTATGAACTTTATGAGCAAATTTTTATCACTAGACAATCTAGTAAATCTCTCACTGAATATTATAGCAATTTGAAGAGTCCCTGAGATCCGTTATTGCGACATTGTCCTTTTACCTTGGATTTGCTACAACAGAGACGTCATTGGAAGAATTTTATGGTCACATCTCTCTTATCTGATTTGAATCCGGAGTTACGGGGGTTTAAAACACATATTTTGACTAGTGAGATATTATCCACAACCGCTAATTCATATTCTCAGTTATTAAGTTCCACTTTGGGCCAATCGCCAGGAGGTTCTCGTTCTTCGATCCTTATTTTCAAGTCTTCGGCTTTAGTTTCCAGTGGTGCTAATTGTGGCACTATTCCTAATGGTGCTCGTGGTAGTCCTGGCACATGTGGTGGTTCACGTGATGGTGATCGCTCAGGAGACTAACACCCATACTATTGGACCAAAGGCCACTTGGTAGCTATGTAAGCTTACTTACTATAGTCACATAATGAAGAACACAGGTAGAACTCAAAAGATTCAATAAAAGGGGTAAATTTCATTCTTTTCGACAAAAGAATTGCAGAACTCAAGAGTTGCTCTCATTTAAAGGTGGCAACCAGTAGCCCAGTATTCACAAATAAAGAGTGCAACAAATGAGGTGGCACAATGGTAATTCAAAAGTGTTCCACTTAACCACAGGGACGAGATATATTTCATAACCTAAGACCCTTTGAATTATATATATATATATATATATAGAGAGAGAGAGAGAGAGAGAGGGTACTATCATGAGAACATCAATGGCAACCCAAAAAATGTAACAAACAAGAGAATAACAACTATCGAGAAAATGAGTGACAAACCACAATACCTGAACTGGATGCAGACCACGTCTATGGTTCCCAACTCCTTCCACTGTAATTACATGCATCCCTTCCACGGAATACAAAGGAGCCAAGCATGCATTGATGGCATAATGCCTATGAAAGTATCCAAAATTAAAACAATTTTTGAAGGTGGTAGCATGTGAGCTTATGCCTTAAAAAAAAAAAAGCAACAATAAAAAACAAGGAGACAATAGATACTAAGTAGTATATCTTTATAAAACAAATATCCAATACACAACAATTTTTTACACGTATCACTATGAAATACACACGTATCACTATGAAATACACATCATACAACAAAATGGAAAGCACACTTAAAAAGGTAGAATTCAAGGAAGCATCAACATAATTTTGAGACTCACTGCATATTGGAAGTAAAATGGTTGTCAGAATGTGAACTTAAAAAATTAAAAAAAGCATACACTTGGTGTGGGCACAACCTTTTCAGGAAATTTTCAAATTTGTTTACCATTGTGGTGGATTTGGAGGCTCTTGTGACACACTATTGAAATGTGGATCATGGTGTAGAGGTTTGGGGTCCATTGTTTAGAAGATCGAGGCAAGACTGTGAACTTAGTTCAGTGGTGTATTTGCTTGGTTTCCTTCTTGGTTATTTTGTCCCAACGGATGTAGAGTATTCTATGGTGTGGCTTGATGCCTCTAATGGCTAGTATTCAGTGCGTCCTTCTATAGGGATCTAGTTGGCTCAGGGGTTTGTAGCTTACATTGGAAAGGCATGTAGTGTTTCATGGCTCCCCCCAAAGTGGCATTTTTTTCTTGGAATGCCGCTAAGAAAGCTATCCTAACCATTGACAACTTGAGAAGAAGGGGTCAGATCCTAATGGATTGGTGCTACTTTGCGGTAAGCCACATGTTTCATTGTCCGGGGGCTGAAATTTGATTCTATCTGCTTCTAGGGTCGAGTGACGCCTAGATTGATAAAGGAACTTTTGACTATTGGTGCATGGGATGCCCGAGCATGAACAAGAAAAAGGATTGAAACATGATGCCTCTCTGCATTATATCATGCATTTGGAGAGAGAGTAACTGTAGATTTTTGGTGGGCATTGGATACTCCATTCCTTCATTGAAGAGGCATTGCTTTCATTATCTTTTTTTGGCTTTATGGAGATTATCCCGTTAGCTTGGATTCTTTTATAGATTTTTTTTGGAGATTTGCATATCCCAGATGTATAGGGACATCGGAATAGGGTTTTTCTGTTTGGCTTTTGTATAATCTGTATGTACATGTTTGCACTTTTCGGCAGTTTAATAAAATTATTCTTACTTATCAGAAAAAGGAGCATACTGTTATGCAAAGCATGATAACATGAGGGAAAACCTGACAAAGAGCATAATTGAGACCTTTTACCATCTTATCTTTGTACAATTGAATGTAATTTTGAAGATTAGTCTTGGCAATATGTTTATTATAGGTTTGTTTCCTGCTGGTGCAGTTTCCTTTTATTACGTTTAGAGTAATCTGGTTATTTACTATTCATAGAGCGTGGATTGTAGTGGTGGTGCATGATTCTTGATTTTAAGTAAAATGCGTTTACGATTTATACATAGTACTTAATAGTTCTACAATAATTTTAAAAGATGCAGTTAGCATGGCTAGTTATTTAAGCTTCCAGCTTTTGAGTATCGTTCCAAGCGGAAGAAGCCAGAAGCCCACGGCTACACGTACTCACAGGTTCAGTTTGTACAATGACTTGAGTTAGAAGAACTGCAGGTTATTTAATGTAATTGTTGAGCAATCTACTTTAGTGATTCTGGATAATAAGTCAGCATTCTTCTATTTAATCTTTTTCTTTTTCCTGTTCTCATTACTTCTCTGGCACAAGTTTTTTTATCCATTTTTGCTTTATTTAGTTTTTACTTCCAAAACCTAATGTGTAGTGTATACACAGACACATACATGGAACACAGACACATACATGGAACAATGATGCAGAAAAAGTCATTGATTTTTAGTGTTAAACATTCTCCTGTATCTCATGCCATGGTTGACCAATGCCCAAGTACTATTAAAGAATCACCGAGGAAAATGCAATAAAACAAGCTTACTTTCCGAGGAATTAATTAAGGAATACAATGTTTGGAATCTGTCACGTCACGTAGCATACACAAACACAATGTTTGGAATCTCCTCCGTATAGTGTATACACAAACACATACGGGGAACAATGATGCAGCAAAAGTCATTGATTTTTAGTGTTAAACATTCCCTTGTATCTCAAGCCATGGTTGACCAAAGCCAAAGTGCTATTAAAGAATCACCGAGGAAAATGCAATAAAACAAGCTTATTTTCCGAGGAATTAATTAAGAAATATAATGTTTGGAATCTGTCACATCACCTAGCATATTCAAGCTTTCTTTGTCCAAATAACTAATTACAAACAATAGCCGGCGGAACCACCAGCAAGAATTGCATTACCTCCCGCTTCCAGAATTGCTATACCAAGCATAGTTCAGATGCCTATCACTAACACTCACCAGATTCCTGGACTTATCAACCAGTCCAAGTTTCAAAAGAAGGTGAGAAGTAAGTTGACAAATAAGGAGGAGTGACTCAATCTGGGAGATGTAGCATCTCAGAAGAAGTGGAAAGGCAGAGAAGAGGAAAAGGAAAAGTGGAAGCACCTCCAGTCCTCCACCACAACAATTGACTTAGAAAGAGACAGCAGACTTTTTGAAAGTACTGAATAAGAATGAATACAGCATAGTCGAGCAGCTGAAGAGAAGAAAAAAAATAAGACATATAACTAATATGAAACAGAAAAGAGAAGAGACATACACACATTTCTTCAAGTTTTGGTCGAAATAAGAAATCATCACAGTACAAGCCCCGCAACCACCTTCACCACAACCCAGCTTTGTCCCCGTCAGACCTACATCTTTATTACAAAGAGAAAAAAAATAATTACATCACGCTAGCATTTCAAAATAATGTGGGTATGCATGTATCTTCACCTGCTTCAAGTAAAAGGACATAAGAAACCATTTTTCATCACATAAAGAGGAATCAATGTAGAAGCATTAAATATAAAGGATAGACATATGTGCTTGTTTGAATACACCACAAAAGGCTTACAAGAAGCATGCAAACTATGATTAACTACTAGGGAAATCAATAATAATAACAATAAAGAAAGAAGGAAAGATAGGATAAGAAGTCAATATGAAACAACTAGAACTCCAAGTTGATGATCAAGAAAGACCGGTCCTAAAATTAAATCATTCTCATATGTCCCACAACAAAAAGCATTAGTCACGCATATGGATTTATTACAATTCTGGTACTTTCTCAGTTTTTTGTTAATTGAAAGTGTTAATGTAAAAGAGAACAGATAAGAAGAATGAGAAAGCTTAACCCCTGGGGTTAGCTCCTTTAACTATTTATATTAAATAAGGGGATTATACAATGACATAAACAACCCTCAACACTTCCCCTTAAGCTGGTTCATACATATCATATGTGCCTAACTTACTACAAATGTATTTCACTTGGAAACCACACAAAAACTTAGTAAATATCAATTGATCCATGGACTTAACATGATTTGTACAAATCGCCCTTTGTATTATCTTATCCTGAATAAAATGACAATCAACTTCGCTATGTTTTCATAAAACAAAGGATTAGATGCAATGTGAACTGCAACTTGATTATCACACAACAAATTCATAGGACAAGAACGATCAAATCAAAATTCTTCTAATGCATGTTTCATCCAAATCAATTTACAAGTAGTATGAGCCATAGCTCTATATTCTGACTCGGCACTTGATCTGGTAACCGCTGTCTTCTTTTTACTCTTCCATGACACCAAATTGCCTCTAACAAATATACAGTAACTGATAGTTGACCTTCTATCATAAGAAAATCTAGAGCAATTTGCATCTATATAGCCTTCAATCTGAGTATGTCCATGAATCTGGTATAACAAACCCCGACTTGGAGCACTTTTGAGATACCTCAAAATGCACACAATAGCATCCCAATGACCAATCCGTGAAGCATCTAGAAATTGACTAACCACACTTACGGCAAAAGAAATATTTGGGTTGGTAACAGTTAGATAATTCATCTTTTCAACCAATCGTCGATATTGTCCTAGATCGTCTAGCAACTCAACCTGATCAACTACTAATTTAGTGTTAGGATTCATATGAGTATCTATAGGTTTTGACCCTCGCATTCCTATTTAACCCAACAAATCGAGAACATATTTTCTTTAAGTCAGAGAAATCCCATGATGTGACCTAGCCACTTCAATGCCCAAAAAATATCTCAACTGACCCAAATCTCTTGTATAAAACTTGTCCTGCAAGAATGATTTCAACTTTTGGATACCACTATTGTCATCACATGTAATTACAATGTCATCTACATACACAATCAACAATATCTTTGCAATTGCACTATGCCTGTAAAATACAGAATGATCTACACCGTCTCTCCAAACTCCTCAAAGCAATTCAAAAAATAAAACGCTCCAAACAAAAGAAAATATACATGTTCCTAGAATGCTCATTACAAGCATGATACATTGATACCAAAACACAAAATGGAAATTCCAATGTTTTTCCAGCATGCTCCTATCAATCTTACAAGTTCCCAAAATAATGTACTTCGCCTTATGGCCTTATCACGTAAATGAGTAGTTCATGGCCTTAGGCCCACAAGTGCAAGCATGATACTTTGATACCAAACACAAAATGGCATTTCCAATGTTTTTCTAGCATACTCCTATCAATCTTACAAGTTCCCAAAATAATGTACTTCACCTTATGGCCTTATCACATAAATGAGTAGTTCATGGCCTTAGGCCCACAAGTGCAGCCATGATCAAAACAGCCTGGTAGGAAACGATGCAAATAAATAATATGGCATGGAATGTATGCATGTTGGGGCATACCACTGCCATAGATGCAGTGCCAAAGTAAACAGTTTCAAGTTTATCTTTTAGTTTCAAAACACATTACCTCTTTCAAAACCAAGTTTATACTACTCACTCTCGCACACACGCATACACTCAACACACACCTTTTTATCTCAAGGTTCAAATCCATACACACTTGTTTTCCACACCAATCTCAACACCCGAAACTTTGTTGTAGCTTACGCCCGAAAATCAAACAAGTTGCTCACCGCTACACACACCCGTAGCTTCACCATACTCAAGCCCAAAAAACAATTGTCACTTTTCAGTTACTAACTGATGGGTGAGATCCCCCAATCCCACGACTTTTCACCAATGGGAATAGACCCAGCTTGCTCCCTGGTGACGCGACCCCAAATTATCCAAAATCAATCCACACACACATCAAGTCCTTGACCCCATCAAGTCAAGACCCGAAGGAAAACACAATTTTCGATTATCAACTTACACGAAAATCTCGTTTTTGTTCCAAAATATAGTTTTCTTATTAAATACTATTCTCAAACAAGGCATTCCACAAGTTTTTCAATTTCATATGTATTATTCCTAAAATTCCCAATTTACAGTTAAATACATATTAATCATATGCATTTAAATGCTATCAAACATATAATAACACATCCAATTTCACAATTTACACAATATACATAATATTTTCCAAAATTCTCATAAACCCGAGCTCATGCATTTTTTCAACAAAACTCAAATTAAATTTACATGGCATCTCTAAAACATGTCATATGTCTAATTTAAGCATAGATCCAAGTAATTTTTCAATACAAGTATTTTAACATATTATTCATAAAAATCATAAAATCCGACCCTAACCAAACTAAGCATTTTTTCAATACAAGTATTTTAACATATTATTCATAAAAATCATAAAATCCGACCCTACCCAAACTAAGCATAACACATCCCAACCCAATTTTTTTATAAGTTACGTCCCAACCCATATTACACTAAGATCAAGGAAACCTACCTCAAATCCAAGAAAAATGGAGGAAAGTGAATAGACCAAAATATTCAAAATTGATGAAACAAAAATCTAATTGGTGCAGGTTGAAGCTCTCATTGCGTAAAACATCTTCCTATTCTTTGGCTCGACGAGATCCGAACATTAGAAACTTTGTATATGCATATAAATGTTATATATTGTAGAGGAAGAATGAAGAGGGAGAGATACCAGAGGGAGAGAGAGAGAGAGAGAATGGGGGGAAATGAGAGGTACAGGTTAGGTGGCAAAATTGGGGGGCCAACCTCTCTTATTTTGTCAACAAGCCTCTTCAAGAAACTACGGGATTTCCTCCCCCTTTAATTTTTTTCTTTATCGACAAATACAGACGTACCCACTCCCATACTATGCTCATGGCAAGGCTTGAACCCCACACCTCCTATTTGGGAGTGTGACACCCATACCATTGGGTCAAACGCCACTTGATCTCCCACTTTAATTTTTGAAAACCAATTTATTGAAGCACCACAACACACTCGCACACATAAAATAATACCATTCATTCATAAGGACCCAAGTCCATAATTAGATACCCGAACCCCCTGGGTTCAGATAAGCCTAATAACGGCCCTCAATTCATATAACTGAAATAAGTAATTATATATTTAAAGATCATGGTTTGTAAAGTTTTAGCCTGTAAGCATAAAGCATAAATCATGACAGACGCTCCAAAACAATTTCCAATGGTAAAAAAAAATGAAAGAAAGAAAGAGAGAAAGAAAGAAAAGAAGCTAAATGTTGCTACTAAAAAGCAACAGCAAACATGCCCACGGGTTGTTGGTCTGGCAGATGGCGGGTCATCACAAGTGCCAAGTGGTATTAGAGCTAATAATGGTCCCAAAATGGGTTCTGAGACAACATGGTTGAGTAATAAAGCATCTAGGGATAATGTACTCATTGTTTGCCTATGGCCGGCTATGTGATCACATATAACCTGATATTCACATCTCTCAATTAGACAAAGTTACGCAACGTGGACATTGTAGTTAAAGTGAGAGGAAATCTAATACCAATTCACATCAATGTAGGATGGAAAATTAAGATAGCATGTCATCAAACACCAACGGCTGGTAATACAAACTAAGCTTAAGCTTTTGCACCAAGTTGATGAATCCATTTTCATAAGTTACTAGTCTAGCAGATGGTCGGTCATTACACAAACGCATGAGCAAAACTCATTCTTGAAAAGAGAATTGTGAAGAGAGAGTGCGCTAATATACATATGATTAATCTCTTACATGTCAATGCAGGACACAAGATCGTAACATTCATCGCTCCATAATCCAGATCTCGACATCCTGCTCTATCTACATTGGCTAGATGATAGCCCTTTCTTTTTTGACGACTGCACTCACCTACCAACATTCAACACTTGGCACTATACTCATCCGCAACACTATGGTATCTTAAAATGGCCCAAGTCTCCTCTGTGACTTGGACCACAAAATAGCAACCGATCTGATCATGATCGCGTAGGCCGCAT
>JAULJZ010223025.1:0-17262 GCA_032270985.1 Heliamphora pulchella
AATAGCAAAGCGATGTGTGACGAAAGTTACTTAGTTGCAAAAGTTAGAGGATTTCAAATGCCGACATGATAAAGCAACAGTATGATATTATGCTTCGTTGTCTTCGTATATAACACCTCCCATTCCTCTCAAAAATCCACAATCCTCCCTTAAAAATTGTATGCAAGTGTTAATGCCTAGATATAGTCACATACTATCAAAAAGAATCTATTTAACTCAACCATAAATCAGATTATAAACACCTGCACTAACTTGGTTTGAACTGACCCATTCAAACCGAGAATATGTTAACATTTTTGAAGACAGCTTGTATAAAAATGTAAATATGTTAACATTTTACATAATATGATAAACTGAGAAAATGTGTTAACATTTTTTAAGACACATTGTATAAAAATGTTTTGTGATTTTGTTGAAGCTCATGCATATGTATTGTTAACTCCTCATCAACCACTTCTTGAAATGTTCAATCATATAAATCAAATCTCACCATTTCCTAACAAAACTAGAATAAATATGGAAATGGAATCATGCAAAATTCTTATTACAACCACGACTATGCAGAAGCAAGTAAGAAACGAACCTTGGGTGGAATTCCAAAATTATGCTCCATTTGCTTTCACCTTATTGAATTAAATAATCTTTCCAAACAAAACAAAGATGCATTGGGGCTATAACCACACAGAGGCATGTTAATATTGATAACTTTCACAAACAATAAGAAAAGAACTATTGTCATCATTATTATACAATATGAGTAATTAAAACCAAAAAGTGTATTGTATCATTTCAACACGTCATGTAAATCAATTTAACGTAAGAATCATATTCTATCCCTTTTGGTTAGTTTCCATACCATATAATAGCATACCATTCCATTTATTCTCAATAAATTATTATTAACATTGATAACGTAGCATTCCATAATAAGCTGCTAATCAATTATCATTACATATCTTTTATTTTGAATTAAAATGAAAGAGCAAACATTCCTAAATAATGACCAACCAGAATATGTAACATTCCATTTATAAGGTGCCGAACATTGAATGAGTTAAAAATCCATGGAAAATATTTTGAGGGTAAAAAAGTCCCATGTAATATTAAAAGGATCGCGTGGAATAATACTTCGTTGCATAGGATCTATCCTTAAATAAGTTGCCAAAATAGGACCCTACACTAATTAACTCTTTAAAAAACTTGAATTAAATTGTAGAAAATTAAATTGCAACAAATAAATTAAATTGTAAAAAATAATGCAACCCGAATTAAGGAATTTCGATCTTTAATCTTGAGCTCGATCGATTTGTATTTTGATCTTGATCTTGATTCTTGATCTTCACTCCTTGATTCGCCAAAAATTTCACCGAACCCGAATATCATGGAGTAATTAGAGAGAAAAAAGATATTTGGATGAAAAAAAATAAAAATGTACATCCCTATTTATAGGAAAAAAATTGTATTTTAAAAAAAAACAAACAAACTAGCCGTTAGCCAGGCCTGGGCCGCGGCCGAGCTTGGGCCTAATGGTCAAAAAAATCCTAGCCGTCTATTTTCAACCAATCATCATCTGGGCCGTCCGTTTCAAAATCCGATCGTTGGGCGGGAGAGAGCCGAGCGGGCCAGGCCAAGCCCAACAGCTAGCCCAAGACTGGGCCCGTGTGCAGGCTTGAGGCGGGCCTACGGGCGGGATTTATGGCAGGCAGGCCTCGGGCCGGGCTCGGCCCGCACAGTGACGGGCTTCGGGCAGGCTTTGGGCCCCCGTCGGTCCTCAGGCCATTTTTACACCCCTACCGAGGACAAAAGTCTATTTCTTTGTAGGGTATCCCAAGGGAATGAAAGGTGATTTATTTTATAATCTTAAGAATCAAAAAGTGATTGTTGGCACCAATGCCTGATTCTTGAAAGAAGATTATACTATAGACCACATGCCCAATTGCAAAATTATTCAGGAAGAACTGAGAGGAAATACCAGTAGAACGGAAGAACAAGTCACTAATATTCCAATACCTCATCGTATTGTGAGGATTATCAGAACATGCACAAATCAAGAACAGGGTGCTGATACACAAGGTTCTGATTCTGCACAGCGTGTTACTGCTAGTACACAGACACAGGTAGTGTCTCGTCGTAGTGAGAGGGTTGTTCATCAACCTGATCGGTATATGCTTTTGGGAGAGTCTTTCGGCAGAAACCCGACCGAACAAGATTTCGAACTCTGTAACTACAATGAAACACTTTAAGACAAAGATGCAAATCTTTGGCAAAGAGCTATGAAATTCATAGATGAAATCTATGTATTCCAATTAGGTCTGATATCTTGTACAACTACCTAAAGGGATAAAATTGATTGGATGCAAGTAGATCTACAAGAGGAAGAAAGGAGCAGATGGGAAGGTTGAAACCTTCAAAGCTAAGTTTGTTGCTAAAGGGTTCACTCAGAAATAAAGAACCGATTATAACAAAACCTTTTCGCCAATAGCCATGCTTAAGTCTATTCAGATTCTTTTAACCATTGCCACACATTTTGATTATGAAATCTGATAAATGGACGTCAAGAAAGCTTTCCTTAATGAAAGTTTTAACGAGTGTATCTATATGATACAACCAAACAGATTCATTGCAAATGGTCAGAAACACATGTTATGTAAGGTTAAGAGATCCATTTATGAACTTAAACAGACATCGAGGTCTTTAAACACTCGATTTGATCAATCCATTAAGTCTTATAATTTTTATAAAAGTTCGGATGAGTCCTGTGTGTACAAGAAGCGTGACGGAAGCATGGTGATCTTTTTAGTACTTTATGTAGACGATATCTTGCTCATCGAAAACGATATGAAGGCATTATCTACGGTAAAAGTATGGTTATCTAGGCTGTTCGAAATGAAGGACTTGGGAAAAGCCAATCACATCCTTAGGATCAACCTTGTGCGAGATCAAAAACAAAAGATGTTGGGCTTACGACAAGTAAAGTACATCAATGATATCCTTGCTCGTTTTAGTATGCAGGATTTCAAGAAAGGGTTTCTCTCTTTCAGACATGAAATCACTCTATCCAACGATCAGTGTCCTAAGACACCTAATGAGATAGATAAGCTAAAGGCAGTTCTTTATACTTCGACAGCAGGAAGCCTAATGTATGCAATGCTTTGTACTAGGCCCGACATCTGCTTTGTCGGAGGCATGGTTAGCAGATATCAGTCTAACCCAGGGCACGAGTATTGGACTGCAGTAAAGAATATAATCAAGTATCTGAAAAGAACTAAGAATTATATGTTGATTTACCGAATAGACAGTCTTGTACCTTTATGGTACACAGACTCAGATTTTCAGTCTGACAAGAATTCCCGTAAGTCTACCTCATGATATGTGTTTACCGTAGGAGGTGGAGCTATAAGTTGGAGGAGTATCAAGCAGTACTGCATTATTGATTCCACAATGGACGTCGAGTATGTGGCAGCTTCTGAAGCAGCCAAGGAGGCAGTTTAGCTCAGGAACTTCTTATTGGATCTAAAGGTGGTCCCTTTAGTTCAATGGGCTATTACACTTTATTGTGATAATAATGGAGCAGTTGCAAACTTGAAGAAGCCAAGAGCCATAAGTAAGAAAGCACATTGAGCGTAAGTATCACCTGATACAAGAAATTATACAGAAAGATGATATTGTTGTGACCAAGATTGCATCAGGAGACAACCTTGCAGATCTTTTTACAAAGAGCTTACCGGATAAAACTTTTGATAGTCATGTGGAGGGTACGGGAATCAGATGTATGACAGCATGATTTTGAATATAAGTGGGATAATATTATGGTTGGTATACTGAAAATCATATTTTTATTATTTAATTTTATTTTAATAAAATTAATTTTTTATTTTATGATAATCTTTATGAATAATGTATGTGTGTAATTTCTTCAATGTTATGTATGAATATCCGATATTCTGTATATTATTTAATCTGGTGTGTAAAGTACGATTTACACACAGAAGATCAGATTTTAGGTTCTTGCAGAATATAAATTTTATGTTCACAGTTTAGATGAAAATAGGCATACCATTGGTACGACTGTAGTACAGAGTTTTAGTAAACCTGTTTTGGTTACAGGCAATAGATAATAGCGTCATCTATTATTCCAACACTTTGTGCAGTACACTTTGTGTGTATTAAATGGGACATTTGAGGTAATTAATGTTATACTAACTATATAAATTAATTTACACTTCAAGGTTATTATGAATAGTACTTACCCTCTTAATTCTGAAATAATTATTGATTTACGTATATTTAATATTCGTTGTTTTGATTCATTAGAGAGTGCGATCTTATATGGGTCTATATTCTCAGTGAGTTGGATAGTAGTATTATTTATATAGTAAATACTAATTATTGATGAAATCTACGTCTCAAAAGATAAGGATTGACGGTACCCCCTTAAGGAAGCTTATAAGTTTTGACCGGGCCAAACCCTACAGGTGAATTTAATTATCCAGCGGTCAAAAAAGTTATGCAGAAGGGCTTGAAGTATATCAAGATGCCGATTAAATTATATCATCAGTAATTAAATTTAATTGGCACGTATCGAGAATCTTAACGTAGGGAAAAATTGTAAGCATTTAATAACAGGAGCTCCATGCAAGATGGTCCTGAGATTATGAGTCAGAGTGCAATTATAGTTCTTTAGTGATGTGAACTATAATTCAGTATTTTATGAAAATTACAGAAATCGCTGCTGATTTCTCATAATTGCAGATACCGCAATGAGGTTCGATTAATTATGAAAACCGCTAATACATGTATGTGTTCCACTGAAAATTTTACACATAATTACTTCTCAGGTCCCTGCTATAGCTCTACAAATATGCGGGTAGGCTGAACCAGTTTCATAACTTGTCTTCTAAGACAAAAGTTTTCCAGGTTCTGCCGGTACGAGTTCTCGATAATCTATAGCCCACACTACGTTCGAAATCGCCTAAGGGAATACAGTAAAAGATCTGACAGGAGTTTCAACTTGGATTCAAATCATAGTTGAAGATTCAACCAGTAAAAATGTATTCTTCTAAATTAACTTCAGATGGATTGATTTTATTTTGACCGTTCGTTATTAAAAGTTTATCTGGAGTCCGTTTCGGTGTTTGCCCGTCTAATTAATTTTTTCAGATAATCATTTTCAAAAACAAAGATTTTAACAGTCTTGCCACCAACGTTCTACACTTGCCGACAATGGGATAAGGAGTATCATCTTGTTGCCTTTCTTGCTAGTTACATACTATCTAGTCATTCATGTTCTGCATGAATATTTAGTTATGTTTTGCCTTTCCATTCCTTGGGTAGTGCAAGGAAGTTTGGAATTTTTGTTGTTTATTTTGTTTGCTATCCCTATCCAAGTGGAGTGTGCATAAAATATACTTTCCCTTAGATAGGATACCCATGTCCTAAAGCAGGGGCTTGATGGAGTTGTTGTTAAAAGGAATTCTCCTTGACGATACTTGATGTCATTACCTGGGGTATGCCCCTTGAAAATATGTATACTTTTATATTACAATTAACTACCAAAAAAAAAGGTAATCACAGTTATGAGTCCAACAGGTTGGACACCAATGGGTTCAACCTTTAGACTACTGAGTGGGATTCCCCTTTGCAGATTCACTGGTAGTGAATTTATTGGTCTTCTTGATGACTCACCTTGGATCATTCGTGTATTTTTCAACCATCCAGGTGCATTTAACTGCACTGAGTTTGTGCCTAACCTATTGTGAGGCCAAATCACAGGGTTAGAAATCCTAATTGGCTCAAATGCAGGGTTATTGTTGACTTGCCGCCTTACCTACAATCCATGTTGTGAAAATAATTGCTGTAACGACCCAAGTAAATCATTGGCGTAATAACGTGAATAAAGAGCCTAACAATGCGGCCCAAAATCTTAAGCCCAAGTTATTAATAGTTGCCATAAGTTTCTTTATATACCAGATTTAATTTTTATCTTTCACTAACGTAGGATGGAGTATCACAATATCTTCCATTCAAAAACGTGACGTTCTCGTCGCATGGTACAAATTTTTTTCCTCGTTGGGATGTAGATAACAGGCCATAAGCGGACATAAGACAGCCCATTAACGTGTACAAGGTATACAATCTCGATACTTTTACCCCGCTCTAGAGCCTCTACTCTTCTATCTATATCACCACGGAGCCCTACATGTGAACTAGGGTTGGCTCTGATTCCATTTGTAATGACCCAAGTGGATCAGTAACTTAATAGCTTGAATAAAGAGTCAAACAATGTGGCCCAAAAGCTTAAGCTCAATTTATTAGTAGTAGCCCATAAGCTTCTTTATATACCAAACTTAATTTGTATCTTTCACCGATATAAAATGAGGTATCACAATGGCACTTTAGGACCCATTGGTCCTACAAATTATAAGTATGCTTCTGTACCCTTACGAGATCGTAGAATGATTGGGGAGATGTATTTACTTCCATGGGTCGTGGGTTCTCTACTGCATCATTTGGATGTTGAGCGAGCCTAATTTTCCTTTGCAACCTTTGCTGGACCATTAACATATTCTCCTTCATATGCCTAATCATAAGGTGGCCCATCTTTCCAATAATATTAACAAATGATGACTAATTTGCTCCATTATGGCTCTTATTTGATTTGAGCCACTGTCTTGTGGCTACAAGTTATCCATTCCAATAATGGATTGGCTTCCTTGGTGTGTGGAGTATCATCTAGATTGACTTCCTTGCCCATTTGCATTCTTGTGTTGGTCATTCCTCTCACTCGCCCCTTCTGAAAGGGATTTTTTCAAGAATATCCACTTCTTCCACGTCGTTACTTCCATTCTTTTCATTACCTCTTGTTCTTTCCATGAATGGCACCTGTGATAAGTCCCACTTCTTAGGGATCCCACTTCTTAGGGATAAATATAGTAAAAGTCATACTTTTGTATAATAGATTTTGATATGTATTTTATTTATTAATAAAATTTGTTATTTTATTTTAATGAGAATCTGTATAAATAATATTTGCACTGTAATATTTATTTAATATTATACATGTGTGTTTTTTATTTTACATAGTTGATGATCTAGTTTGTAAAGTTTGGATTACATATAGAAGATCATATTATCTTGTAGAATTTAAGCTTTTTGTTTACAGTCTTAGATGGAATTGAACATACCATCAGTAGAACTGTAATACAGTATTTTAATAGGTCTATCTTGATTATAAGAAATTTTATAGTTCAAACTCAGTGTGCCAATACATTTTGTGTGTATTTAAACATAACTGAATTGTGGTAATTGTTTTTGTGCTAACTGTATGAAATATTTAATACCCCATGGTTATTATGAGCGTTTATGCTCTTATTCACGAAATAATTAATGCACACATATATTTAGTATTTGTTATTTTGATTCATAAAAGAGTGAGATCTTTTATAAGTTAATAAATTTTGTGAATTGGATAATGGCGTTATGTGTATGGAGAAAGATAATTATATACGGAATCCGCGTCCCAGTATAGGGATGATGATACCCCTTAAGGAATCTTATAAGTTTGTAAATTCTAGGCAACCCAAGAGAGGGTGAATAGAGTCTTAAAAAGATAATAACAATTTTAAAATTTTTTTGAAAACCTTTTAATATAGCAACAAAATGGCAAATATAATCAAAGAATAAAGCAATGCAAGTATTAAACAGGTTAGGGATAGAAAAAATGAACCTGACACCAAAATTTATAGTGGTTCGGCTTCTTCCAAGTCTACGTCCACTTCTCAAGACTTTCCTTAAGAATTTTACTAATCCACAATACTTACGGGTGCATTCAAAACCTTTTACAACTTTAAGACGATTCTACGAAAAACACGCCCCTATTTTTCTTCTAATCTCTTGAGTTCTTTTTGATAAGATTTACTCACTCACTCAAAGGATAAAGGGTGACTCACCCTTGAATACAATAAATGGGAGAATATAATGTGTATCACTCACTCTCTTTACAGAAATAATAGGTAATAAATGAATAAGTAAAGAAATGAGATGCAAGAGCTGGAGTTAAAGAAATAAATGAAAACTTGAAGAATTTTGACTTTGAATCAAGCAATACAACAGTGATAGAAGGTCTCTAGATGTTTTAAATGCTGAGGAGTAACTCCTTATATAAGCTCTTGAGGTTTTATGACCAATGGAGGTAGATGATGGCATTTAATGCCAAAAATCCAACCATTGAAGTCTATCGCGCATTTAAATTTTCGTCGCAGGTGTCAACACTTTTGCTTTAGGGTCAACACAAAACGTCTAGGACAACTTCAAGTGATTGGGTCGGCTCAGATCTTCTGTGGTGTTGACACGATTTCTACGTTCTTCTCACCAGCACAATGGTGTCAACACAAATGGATTTTGTGTCGACTCAATTTGTTCTTCAGCTTTTCGAAGGGACCTTTTTGTGTTGACTATTTTTGCCTTTGGTGTCGACACTAAAAAGTACAGGAACCCTCGGTGAATTTATGTTGACTCATTTGATCCTTTATGTTGATTCAAAAATTCTTCAGGCAAGCTCGGTAATTTTGTGTCAACTCTTCTTCAATTTGTGTCGACACACAAAATCTGCAGACGGCCACGGTACTTTTGTGTCGACTCATTTGCAACTTTGTGTTGACTCAAAGTTGCAGATAACTAAAGTGACAAAACACTTTAGTGTCAACCCAAACCCAGTTTGTGTCAACCCAAACCCAGTTTATGTCGACTTTTTTTTAGTACAGAGTGACTCAGCTCTTTTGTGTCAATTGAAAATTCATTTGTATCGACTCAAATATTTAATACCTGCAACATCTTCAACGAATATGTTAGGGTGTCAACTCATTTGCTCAAAGGTGTTGACACAATTTGAGATCTTCAAGTGTCCTTAACCTTAAAGTGTTGGCTCAAAAATCAATTAGAGTTAACACAAAATATTCTCTTTCAAGAATACTTAAGTGTCAATCCATTTGAGAAATGAGTCATCTCATATGGTTAAAGGATGTCAACTCATTTATTATTTTGTGTTAAGACTTTTTTTTTTGAAAATATTAAATATTATCCTTTTAAATCAATTTATTCTTAGAAAATAATTTATGAAAATTATCAAAGTCTAAATAAAAAGCCCCTCGGCTAACAATCTCTCCTTTTTTGATGATTACAACAATTTCAATATTTTCAAAAAAATATTTTCAACAAGGGTTCTCCTTTTATCGTTATGCTTTAAATAAGATATGCAATCACAAAGGTTAGGGATACGACAACAGTGTAATGTACATTTCTAAGATGATTTGCAAATAAAATTCAGAAACATTCTGAGTTTATTAAAAATTTGTGCATCAACTCAAAAAATGTGCAAAGTGATTTTCAAATTCCAAACATTTGATCATAGAGATGTATAGAGAGAGTTATGCTATCAAAAAGGATATGAGAGAAAGTATATTCACAACCATCACAACACACAACAAAAAGGAATGCATGTTTAAGGGTACAACTTCTCCTTCATAATCATAAAAAAACTCATGAATGATAGAAATGTTTGTAAATGTTTTACTTCTTCTCCACTTCCTTGCCTTACCTTTACTTCTCCCCTTTTGAAATCATCAAAAGTTCGAAGTCATTAATTGTCCATGAACATCTTTTCCTCTTCTTATTTTTGGCATCTTTCTGAGGCTTTTGCTTTAGAGGTGAAGGCGCGTTCATCTTTCTTCTCCGTGGCGGCCGTAGCATTCAAGGTAGTAGCAAGAGTCAAATCTACTTCATGCTTCAATTATGCAACTTTTTCTTCCTTAGAATCCTTGGGTTTGAACTGTTTACCCCAAGCTTCTTACAGCCATTTGAGATGCTCTTCAACCTTTCTGGAGTTGGTGTGAACCGCTGTGATGATACCTTAGTCGTATTCCTTTCGAACTTGCTGAAGGATCTCCTTGTTACAGTTAGTTGACCATGGAAACTAGACTGTCGTCCATTATTTAGCGCAGGGCTCTCCCAACATCGGTGGCATTCTCAACTTCACGACGCAGGGTACTATTGGTCTTGTCCAAGTGTTTGACTTTGTCAGATAAAGATGAAATAGAGCTATTAAGGTCAAGCATGTCTTGATCAATCTTGGATTGAAAGGAGATCAAAGAAGATGAGAAACCTTTAACTACAGACACAATCTTAGATAGATCAACAAGAGGAGTAGCAGAGAAGGTAGAAGGAGCAGATGGAACATCAAAGTGAACAGGAGGAGGAGTATGTGAGGGAGCATTGGAAGGTCTAAGTGTGTGAGTCCTAACAGATGGTCGAGTAGGTGAATCAAAATCTACTCGGATTGGGGAGAAATCTCGAGGTGCAAATGGATTGCGAGGAACTAATAGAGTACCACGTCGAGTGGTTCAAACTCTGTCAATTTTGGAGATTTGCATATGTTTTAAGGTAGAAGCACCATACAAATCATGTTTAGAGAAAGGAACCAATTTCTCAGCAGTTAAATCAATGCCAAAATGGCGAAAGACTTTGGTCAAAAACATTCTATGAAGAAGGAAGGAGTTAGATTTTCTATGGGATTGGAGCATATCAAAAATGAAGAAAAAACCCAGGTCTAGGTTTTTCTACTCTAGGATACATCACATAATAAAAATAAGCATATAAGAAACATCTCCAAAATTTTCTATTTGAGACAAAAATATGTCGTTGACCATATGGCGTAGAATCCTCATCTCAGGCTTGAGTGAGTTGGCTTCTAGGGTTTTGGAAGAGTCAATCTTATCAACTTCAAAAATTTGACGGACAGCGTCATGAAAAGAAAATCCATCAATGTCGATAGATCTCTTATTGCAAAGGATAAGAATCTCACCCCCCGGCACACAAAGGATTTCATTAAAAATGGAAAAGGTTAGGTAAATTTCTATGCCATTCACCCAAGTGGTGATGGTAGTGCTTGGAATAAATGCAATGTGAATGTGGACATAAAAAAGCTTTACTAGCGTGGGATAGTGAGGGTCACGAGTTTGAAGTAGTCTCTCCCACCCAAGACTAGAAAATAAGTCTTTGAAGCGCATTTCTATAGAATCAAAAAAAGTGAAATCAACCGAGCGCCCAGAGATTACCTTTCGATTGACGAATGAGGAGAAATAGAGTTGTTGAAATTTGATTGATTTGAAACTTAATGCCTCTGACATTGCAATTGCTTTTGTTCCCATCACCGTCGTCGTTGAAGTCATCTTCTTCTTCTTCGAAGCCCTAGTGTTTGAAGGGACAACATCTATAGTGCGTTTACTTCCTTTACCCATTGTTTTTGGAGTCATTTTGGATCAAATAGAGGAGATCGAATAGAGAAGAGAAGATGAGGGGTCGACTCATTTTTCAAAGAAAGAAAAAATGGCGGGATATGAACAGTTGTGGAGAGAGAGAGAAAACGACGCGATTGGTGGGGACCAGTGCCTTTTATATATAGGCATAAAGATTTGTGTCGACACAAATAGTTTTTGAGTCGACACTTTTCTTCGCGAGTGTGAGTGTCCGAAATAAGAATTTGTGTCGATACTTTTTCAGAAAGGGTCAACACTTTCAGCTGTTTGAGTCGACACGTTTAAGTGTTGGGTCAACCCAAATTTACCAAGAGTAAAACATCGAAATTGAGTCGATACTATATAGAAAGGGTTGACACTTTTTCCTGGCAGTGTTTTTTCTATACACTTTGAGTCAACTGAACCACACGTGTCGACATTTTTTCAAGTGGTATCGACACTTTTCACATATCAATAAAGAATATCAAAAGTAATAAAATGCATTGAAAAGACATGGTTAGTATAGCATATTAATCATGAATTTGGAGCACATAATATACAAAGTTCTCTTCTTATATAGCATATTCTTTTTTCATTTAAAGGTTTAGTGAATATGTCTACAAGTTGGTAATCTGTGCTAATGAATTCAAGTTCGATGTTACCTTTTTGCACATGATCTCTTATAAAGTGATGTCTAATCATAATATGTTTGGTTCTGAAGTGTTGTATTGGGTTCTAAGAAATATTGATTGCACTTGTGTTATCACATTTTATATGAATATGATCCAAGCAAAAACTATAGTTCTCTAGTTGTTGTTTCATCCAAAAAACTTGTGCACAACAGCTTTTAGCTGTTATGTACTCAGCCTCGGCTATAGACAAGGTTACTGAGTTCTGTTTTATGCTAAACCAAAAGATTAGTGAGCGTCCTAGAAATTGACATGTTCTATTTGTACTTTTTCTATCCACTTTACATCTAGCAAAATCAGTATTTGAATAGCCAAATAACTCAAATGCTAGTCCTCTATGATAGAATAATCCTAGATTCTGTGTACCTAAGACGTGTCTAAAGATACGCTTAACGGCGATCACATGTGATTCTTAAAAGTTATATTGAAATCTAGTACACATGCAAACACTAAACATAACATTAGGATGGCTAGCAGTTAAGTATAATAGAGATCCAATCATACCTCTATAGCGTTTTTCATCTACTACTATACCATTTTTGTCCTTATCAAGCTTTGTTGTAGGACATATTAGGGTTCCCATGGGTTTTGTTTTCAGCATGTCAAACCTCTTTAATAGGTCCCTTGTGTACTTATCTTGATTGATGTAAATTTCTTCTTGTGTTTGCTTGATTTGAAGTCCAAGGAAGTAGTTGAGTTCTCCCATGATATTCATCTCAAATTTTTCCTGCATACACTTAGCAAAATACTTGTAAAGAGATTTGTTAGTTGCACCAAAAATAATGTCATCTATATAAATTTAGACAACTAGCATATTATTTTCTTGAGACTTGATGAAAAGGGTGATATCAATTTTTTCTCTTGAAATTTTATTTTCAATCAAGAATTTGCTTAACCTTTCATACCATACTCTAGATGTTTGTTTTAAACCATAAACAGCATTGGTAAGTTTGTAAACATGATTTGAAAATTTTAGATTTTCAACACGAGAAGGTTGTTTCACAAAAACTTCCTCTGAGATAAAACCATTTAAAAAGGAACTTTTAACATCCATTTAATAGAGTTTGAAATTTTTAAAGTATGCAAAAGCAAGCAACATCCTAATGGCTTCAAGCCTAGCCACGGAAGCAAAAGTCTCATCAAAATCGATGCTTTTTTCTTGATTGTAACCTTGGGGAACCAATTGAGTTTTGTTCCTAAGAACTACTCCATTCTCATCCATTTTATTTTCAAAAATCCATTTTGTACCGATAATAGAGTGTCCCTTAGGTCTTGGGACTCAAGTCCAAATCTTGTTTCTTTCAAATTGGTTAAACTCTTCTTGCACAGTTAAGATTCAAAACTCATCGTTTTTGGCTTTCTTAAAATATTTTATTTCAGTCTAGAAAAGAAATGCTAGAGTACCATAAACATTATGTAGAGAAGATCGAGTTTTGATACCTTGAGATGGATAACCAATGATAAGATCTTTTGGGTGACCATGAGTGTACTTTCACTTTTTAGGCAAATCTGAATTTTTAGAATTTGAAGGTCTAGCAGCTTGTTGAACTTCATTTTGTTGAGGATTTGAAGCTTCCTCTTGACTTGGCTCATTTTAGTCTTTAATGAAGATATTTTCAATGCATTTTTCTATCTCAATCAAGTTATTTATTAGGGTTGGTATACTGAAAATTATATTTTTAGTATTAAATTTTATTTTAATAAAATTAATTTTTTATTTTAGGATAATATTTATTAGTAATGTATGTATATTATTTATTTGTTATGCGTAGATGTCCAATATTCTGTATAATATTTAATTTAGTGTGTAGAGTACGGTTTACACACAAAAAATCAAATTTTAGGTTCTTGCAGAATATAAGTTTTATATTCACAGTTTATATAGAAATTGGCATATTATCGGTACAACTATGACACAAAGTTTTAGTAAGCCTGTCTTGGTTACGGAGAACAGATAATAGTATTATCTATTATTTCGACTCTCTGTGCTAGTACACTTTGTGTGTATAGAACGGGACATTTGGAGTAATTAATTTTGTACTGATTATATAAATTAATTCATACCCCAAGGCTATTATGAATATTGTTTATGCTCTTAATCCTAAAATAATTATTGATTTGCATATATTTAATATTCGTTGTTTTGATTCATTAGAGGGTGTGATCTTATATGGGTCTATATTCCTGGTGAGTTGAATAGCGGTATTATTTATATGGAAAATATTAATTATTGATGGAATCCACGTCCCGTTGATCGGGATTGACGATACCCCCTTAAGAATGCTTATAAGTTTTGACCGGGTCAAACCCTGCAAGTGAATTTGATTATCCGGCGGTTAAATATGTTAAGCGGAAGGGCTTAAGAAATATCAAGATGCCTATTAAATTAAATTATCAGTAATTAAATTTAATTGACGGGTATCGAAAATCTTAACGTGGAGAGAAATGGTAAGCATTTAATAACAGGAGCTCAATACTATATGATCTTGAGATTATAGGTCAGAGTGTAATTATAGTTCTTTAGTTGTGTGAACTATAATTCAGTGTTTTATAGAAATTGCAGAAACCACTGTGTTTTTCCATAATTGTAGAAACCTCTAGTAAGTGTCTGTGTTTCACTTGAAGTTTAATTCATAATTACTCCCAAGTCCCTGCTGTAACCCTATATATATGCGGGTAGACTGAACCAATTTTTGATGATTTTATATCATTATTATTATGATATTATTTTTATCTTTCAAGACTTAAATATATCGGGGTTCTGCCGATATGAGTTGTCGGTGGATCGTAACCCACACTACGTTCGAGGATTGCGTAAGGGAATACAGTAAAAGATCTGACTGGAGTTTCAACTCGGAATCAAATCGTAGTTGAAGAATAGATCGACAAAAAGGTAATCTTCTATATTAAATTTGGTTGCACGGGTTTATTTTAATCATTCAACGTCAAAAATTTTATCTGGAGCCTGTTTTAGCGTTTGTCTGTCCAGTTAATTTTTTACCGAAAATCGTTTACATAAACAACGATCTTAGCGGTATTGCCACCAACAAATTAGTATCAAACCCGTTTTATTTTTCTTGTTTACAATTATCGGGGGCCGGGTAAATTTAGAACTGTTGCTAACTTTGGTTTGCAGGCGGTTTAATCCCGATTTTATGATCATCATTTATTTTCATGTTTGATTGAATGCGTGGATGATGATTAATTAATTTTTTTTAATCGCGGGAGTTGACCGTGATAGGTTAATTTTTTTATTTGATTGTGAACTCTACAGAGGTATAGGATCTATGTAAAAATATGTTATTTTCTTTAAGTTTTTTCTAGTTTATTAGAAAGAAAAAAAATAAGAGCATGTATGAAAGAACGAAGGTGGCGGCAACCGGCAGTGGTTGGCGGCAGGAACAGGCTTTTTGCTTTGCAATTTTTTTTTCAGAAATTTTTTTTCTGGATAAAAATAAAAAATAAAATAAAAAAAGGAGCAAAGTGGCAACCAAACGATACCTTAGCAGCGGCAGCCAATATCCCAGCGCTGCAGTGTTTTAACACTGTTTCGGTTTCCATTAAGCACTGCTTCAGTGCTTTTTCAAAGAAAGAAAGAGCCGCCAACCGCAGCACTGTTTCGTGTAATTGCCAAAGCAGGTGGTTTTCCAATAGCCCAAACAGTGGTTTTCTCAAGCAAATCCCAAACAACTTCGGCTGTTTACTGAAGCAGCGCCTAACCCAAGTAAATTTGATCTTGGAATTTGGGGAATCAAAAGCAGCAAAATTCCAGCGGTGGAGAATATTCTGAAACAGAGAAGCCAAGCCAATCAGCAGCAGCAAACAATTGGGGCAACCAGGCAGTTTTTTTAATAAACTAACAATCCAGCGGTTTTCAAAAAGCCTGTGGTGCAAATCCAAACAGGATTTGAGTACTGTTTCAGTGCTTAGCAAGCAGTGCGGGTTTCCACAACAACAAGCTGTTTTAGAATCCCAAGCGGTTTGCAATTCATCCCAGCTGTTTTCCCATACAGTTTAGAATTCCAGCGCCAATCACAAGCCATAGCAAGCAGCTGTTTCTATCCAATCGGCAAACAGTGTTTATCCAAGCCCCAGCTGTCTCCTAATATAACTGAAAGCTTATTTTAAACAGGATACTGATACTCTTTAGAGTTTTATAGAAATCATAAAATCGGGATATTTTTTTTATTATATATTGTATTTAATTTTTTATTAACTGCGTGGATGAGATATATTTTGGTTTTATTTATCATGTTAATTTAATTAATTCGAATATTCAGTTTTAATTAAAATATTTTGTAACGAAAAATTAAATTAAATTTTTTTAATTAATTAATTAATTAAATGAAAAAACTTCAAATATTTTATTTTTTATAAAATATCACGTTTAAGATTATTTTTTTTCGAATATCTTGGAAAAATGTAAAAATTAATTCTGGATTTTGAATTAATTAAATGACAAATGTTTAATTAAAATAAATAATTATTTTTCTCAAAAAATCTAGAACGAAAAATAAAATAAATAAATGCCTTTAATCATTACCTTAGTTGAAAAGCTAGAGGAAAAACTGTGCATTTATTAAATTTTATTTGTTACGTATTTAAACACAAAAATATAGTTTGATAAACTAGAATATTTGGAATCGTGTACACGGAACGATATTTGATTTTTTCAGATCGTGTGACTTTTGAAATTAATAAATTTATTTTAATTAAACGGATTTTTATAACCCTCAAAATATTTTAAAAATCTAAGTGGGAGAGAGAATTTATTCACAGATAAATCCCGCGGTCTCCGTTACCAGTTTGTAAGCGATGCAATTAAACCTTGCATGTCGACAGTAAGGCCTTCCTCCCCAATGGATAGATTAATTGCAGTATCGCTGGTACAAACCTCCTTTAGAGATAATTCTGGATAATTGTTAGTGTGGATCACTTCTCCAACTGAAGGGTTCATTGCGAAACAATTAATTTAAGATTAGGTAATAGTTAACACTTAGCTGTATATAATAGTATTCTTTCCAACTGAGTCACTGCTATTATATACTGGACCAAACTTATGTCAGCTATTTAATTTTACTTGGCATGGTCAGTTGCCTAGATAGTAAAATTAAAAGGAATTGGCACGTTTGGTCTTATAAAAAATAGTAGACGTCCTCCCAACGAGACATGTTATTCTCAGGTTACCAGGCTGCTGACGAATTAATTTTAAAATAATAGAGAGAACCAAATTAAAATGAATTTAAAGTTTTTCTTATCATAATAAACGATTTTTTTAATTA